>PVJC01008611.1:0-48075 GCA_004026665.1 Murina feae | reverse complement strand
TCGGAGCTGAGCTGAGGGGCGCAGCTTCACTTTCGCTCCTGCCGCAATGGAAAGGGCTGTTTACTCAGGTCCGTGAGTGGCGGCCGCCATGTTGGCTGGGCTAATTTGCATACAGCTGCTCTGATTGGCTGGTGGGCGTGGCTTACCCTGTCTCGGAGAAACGGTTAATTTTAATATTTTGCTTTTATTAGTTTAGATTAAAATTCAGAGCTGCCTGAGGATAAAACTGGATCAACTGTGGAAACAAGATGTGCACTACGAGCCTGTTTCTGAAGGTTAGGTGTGACTCAAGGTCAAGTCGCTTAAATCTACCTGGGCATTTTATTTTTTAAGATTTTTATTTATTTCTATTTATTACATGGGCATTTAAAATAATACCAATTTATCACATTACATGACTGTATTGGAAACTCCTTGTACGATAAGGTAGCCTGTCTCTCATGTTGAACTATCAACTGTTTACTACGAGCTCAGCATAGTTTCTGAGAGTCATGAAAATATATGGGATATATTTTTGTAGAGACTACTGTATTGGGGGAGACAGAACTAAGAAAGACAAGTTCACATAATGTCACATTACAGTAAGAGTAGGTCTCTTTTTGCATTGGAAACTAATTTGTGAAGAATACCTGAAAGTTAATGCATTTTGGAATAATATATATCAAGACTAGTTCTTATTTAAAAATACATTCTATGCCAATTTTTAAAAATTCCAATTTGTGCTTTTAAAGATAATTTTAAAATTTGGATATATTGAAACTTTGAAAAATAACATTTTTACTTAATGTCAGTTAAGTGGAGATAGCCCAAAACATTGAAAGCACAGTCACTTGGAAATTGCGTTTAAGTCTCAGCCTTGTAGCTGTTGGCTATCTGAGGCACAGACTTAGAGGGGTGATGTCAGGTGTATCTATCTCATCAATGCAGTGTCTTCTGAAACATTGGCCATTAGTTACATCTGGCCTTTACAAAAGAATTTGCAATGTTGAAAAGAAATTAATGTTCATCTATTTAAAACTTTTATAAATAAATCACCCCATTTACATTTAGTTTTCAGTGGCTTATATTTCACAAGTTTAAAGGTTTCTAAGTTTAAAAGTCACCCTTTGATATATTTTTATTTATTTTTCCTGGACTATGACATTTTTATTATGGAAAATTTCAAACTCAGAGGTCTTTTTAACGTCAGGCGTTTCTGGCTTCACTTCTGTCGTGTGAATGCCATGTTGGCTGTGGGTGTCAGGCTGCCCTGCGACGGGCCATCCCAGCACGCCCCCTTCTAGCTGGAGCTCCTTTCCTGAGACCCAGAGGGTTAGAAATGGAGGGTTCTGACCGCTGCCTGTGGCTTATTAGCACAGGACATTCACAAGTAAAAATGGGAAAGGTAGCTGATGGGGAGAGGAGGAGGAGAGAGGAAGAAAGGAGGTCAGTATTTCTGGACTAACTGGCTTTGCTCAGTCTGCTGGGACCCCAGGCCCTTGGAGTGCAAGAATAGCTTCCCTCTGCTCGACCTCTCCTGTTTCTCTCCTCCCGGGAGGCACCTCGGGGGGCCTCCTCCTTCCTCTTGATTGATTGCTGCTTTATTCCTCTGAATGTTTCGCCTGCTTTGCATCTGCATGTAAACGGAAAACTTCCCCGGAATTGCCACAGGCCCACTATCGCACTTTACACAAAGAAACGAAATCTGCCCTGGCTGTCCCATACCATGGCTCTGCCTAGCTCGCTGCAAGGATTTTATCAATGCTTGCTTTTCCGTTTTATTTATCTATTTTATATTTATCATTAAATATCATAGGTACTATTTATTGTGTATGTGTATGCTTTTAATTTTTATAAATTTGCAAATACTCCTACCCAATGATTTTCCTAGATCATGAAATAATTCGTTTCCCTCCTTCCTGTAACCATTCTTCTCGAAAACTACAAAGGGTGGAGATTTCATTGGGCTTTTACTGCTTGCATGTGTGGAGCAGAATCAGCCCCGAGTGTTAGGACCACACAGCAAAGGCTCTCCCTTGGTGCCAGAGATCAAAGGGAGGGCTGCGAAGGTGATGGTTGTCAGCACAGGGATGCTGCCGCTTAAGAGGGCTGAGAGGAAGTGGACTGATGCGGAGTTATTGCACAGGTTCAACTTGGGAAGCCCAGGGTTGCATCTTGTGCTCTGTGGCATGGTTAAAAGCCCAGTCCACCCCCTGCTTGCTGTTTAAAAGGACAGGTGTTGCTTAGCTTGACATTCCTTACGGACAGGCTGATCATATAATTAATTAATTATTTACCCCCCTGGGAATATTTTTCCATTGATTTTTAGAGAGAGTGGAAGGGAGAGGGAGAGACACACAGAGAGAAACATCGATGCGAGAGAGACACATCGATTGGTTGCCTCCCACACACATCCCAGCTTGGGGATGGAGCCTGCAACCAAGGTATGTGCCCTTGATGCGCTAGATTGGAATTGAACTCTGAACCCTCAGGCCACAGGCCAGCACTCTACCCAAACCAGCTAGAGCCTGAGCATATAATTTATGGCCTAAACAGAGGTGCATGTGAGAGTGGAAGCGGGTGTTACTGATCATTTGTCTGGAACAATAGGTGTTCACTGGAACTGTCCCTGTCCAACCAGGATGGATGGTCACCTGACTTACCACAGTTTTAGAATTTCCACATGCAGAGGATTGGAGTCGTGTTACAATATTCACGACTCCCAGCGATGAGTGTTTTGTGCTTACCACCAACTCGGGTAAATGATGTTAGACTCAGTGTTGGACACATAAAGGCATTGACAGTTGGCTGAGAAGAGTGGTCAGAAGAGATGCCGCTGAGTCCGGCCTCCTGTCAATGGTGGTCTGTGGAAACAGACTTGGAGTACATGCAGGCTGCCCTCGCCCCCTCCTGAGTGGCTGAATCACCCGTTCTGTGTATGAGCTAAGTGTGACTTGAGCCTTGAATCAGGATTTGTCAACACTCAGGACCTGGCCTGCACCCTGCCCTTCTTCACAAGAACTCAGAAGGGGCCTTTGTGCTCCCCTCCCTGCCCAGTCGCAGGAGGAGGGGGTGGAAAAGGCGCTTTAGCTTCGGCCTTGTTCTGCGTGAGTAAAGAGTTATTTTGGTCAGAATCCTCTTCTGCTCCCTGCCAGCATCTCGCCCAGTTCCCCCATCCCCACCCTCCAGCCCCCCTGAGTTGTCCCAGGATGAGGAAAAAATGTTCTTTTGTACTTAGATTCCCCAAATAAAACCCCTGGCATCGTCACTGTATGTTAGAGGAATTGGGCTGTATTTGTGTTTAATTGTTCGGTGATGCTAGGCTAAAATGCACTTTTAAATGCAGCTTTAAAACCATCTTGTCATAAAATATATTCTTTTAACTTTAACACTTTCTGCCCTCAGAATGCTCAGTAGGGTAAGCTTTTAAAGAAACAAATCAAAAGTAATGTGTTAAAACATCTATTTCTTACAACCTGGCATTGTACATATATTATATATATAGAGTGTTCCCCCAAATGTATACACACACTTTGAATAATTATAAAGGCATTGTTTATTAAAATACATTTCATTTTTAAAATTGAGGTATCAGCTGTTACAGTATGCATGCATTTTTTGGGGACCCCTGTGTATTTTACATCCACTTGGTTTTCTAAGGCATGCTGGGTGAAGTACCAGCTAGCTGATGTAGATGTGGTCAGACCACTGCCGTGGAGTCCCTCATTTTTTGGCCCAGCCTCTTGCAATAACCTAGATAAAGAGCCGGTTACATGGTGATATTTTCAGTCTGTGTGGCCTGAATTTCCAGACTGATCATAACATGCTGCCTGGAGCTCTCTTCTCATTGGATTAAAGCAGGTTATTTTGAAGAGGAGGGGGCGAAGGAGTATGACTGGCGTTCCCACTCTGCTTCCTCTGCTGTGCTGAAAGTATGGAGGTGAATGGCGGCTGTCAGTATCCTTAAATAAATAGGCTTGCTTGCTTTAAAAAACTGTAACCTAAACTGGACCTTTGTAAGAATCTCATTTTTAGCTTAAAAAAAAATCACAGAAGTAGGACATGCGTTAGAACTGTCTGAGCTTTCAATATGAGAATACAGGTAGATTGTTTTAATTTTATTTGGAAATTTATTATTGCAGTTCTCTTATTTGTCTACATCTGTGAAAATATTTAATTTTGTCCAATGTAATTTCTCATAAAAAAGCCAAGGTATAGAGAGCATGTGGGAAAAGAGCAGTCATACACATTCACTTTTAGCATTTTTCGTGGTTCTGTGGACTATGTAACATAACGAACAGTAGAACGTCACAACGTGGGTGCGGTTGATTCTTCCATCCGCTCTGTGTCCAAGCCTCTATCTTTTTGTGGGACAGGCAGCTAACATGACAGCGCTTTTCTACATTACGAAAAAGACATCTCGTTTAAGGGGTATAGAATGACTCGCTATTTCCTACAGATGCCTTACAGTGCGGTAGGCAACGCTGAGAAGGAAAGTCCGTGCGGATGTCGGCACGGGGCATTGCGTGAGCGCCCTCTAAAGGGTTTGGCATTTGTCGAAACTGAAGTTGGAGCTGCAGTCAGTGGACATGACAAGGCAGCGGGTGGGCTGCTTCACTTGAGCACAGAGGAGTCTGGGAGCTGGTTATCTGTGCCCATCAGCTGTCCATATGGGCCCAGAGATCCTGGCACTGCCCATTAGACTCACGGTCGTCCTGAGATTTGTCCCATCTGAGCATCTATGCTGACCCTCCTGCCAGGTTGCAAATGGCTGTGGGCATGCCTGTGAGCGGGCGAGGGGTCCTTCTGGCCTGCCCACTGGAGATATTGAACCCCAGGACAAACTTCTGTCTGATAGAGATCGTTGTCGGGGTGTGAGTGGCACAGTGACATTTTCAAAGCGAGGAGACAGTCATTTCAGAGTGTTCTTTCCTCTTATCCGCAGACGTGGCTAAAGCTCTCCCTTGTAATAATAGGAATGTGATAAAATGATGGTATAAATTCTGTGGCTAAATTTTGTTAAGGATTGAACAGTAAGAATCAGTGAGAAATTTACATGTAGGGGCTTGGTCTGTGGGAAAATATCACTGATAAAAAAGGACAGTGTTCTGTTTTATGTTCTTTTTCTCCCCGATTAATCCTACGATTTTTCAACATTCTGTTTTCCTCTCTAAGAAGCCACCCGTTGGAAAGCGCACTAGCATTTAAGAATTCACTTAGTTTCTCCTGACAAGTGAATGGCTCCCTAGGTGTGAATTTGGAATTCTGATGATTTTTAAAATCCTTTCCTGGTTTTCTGAGGATTAGTAAGGAAAATGGGAACAGCTCTGGCCGGGTAGCTCAGTTGTTTGGAGTGTTGTCCCTATGTGCCAAGATTGTGGGTTCGGTCCTCAGTCAGGGCACATGCAGGAGTCAACCAGTGAGTGCATGGGTGGGTGGAGCAGCAAGTGATGTTTATCTCTCATCCTTCCTTCTCTCTCTCAAATCAATAAATTAGAAAAAAAAAGAAAATGGGAAAAATCCTATTGAGAATCTGTATTGCCATTAACTCCTCCTAGAGCAAGGATGGCAAGCAGAGGCACTTATGCTCCTCCCTCCACCCCTGGGCTGTGGCAGGTTTCCCCTGAACCCCAACAGGCTCCTTGTGCTCATGGCTCAGCACAGGAGACTTCTCGCTGACCTTGACTTCAGAGCTCTAAGCCCGAGGAGCAGTTGTCCCAGCGCAGCTCCTCCTACAGCGAGCTGGGTCCCGTGGCTCATGAAAATCCAGCCAGTTGCTAGCAGAATGCCTCCCAGACTTCATCCTGTGGGGATTTTGATATGTTTTTGTTAGAAGAGCTTTGCTGCTCACCTTAGCTTAGCAGCAGCCACAGCAGTGTTTGGAGAACCAAAGGGAATATGCTCGTGGCAAAAAGACAACTGGCAGCAGCTGGAAACGCCGTGTCCTACGGCTGTGAGGCCACCCTGCTCCATGGCCTCTGTCCTGTGGCTGCGAGGCCACCCTGCTCCATGGCCTCTGTGTCCTGTGGCTGCGAGGTCACCCTCCTCCATGGCCTCTGTCCTGTGGCTGCGAGGCCTCCCTGCTCCATGGCCTCTGTCCTGTGGCTGCGAGGCCACCCTGCTCCATGGCCTCTGTCCTGTGGCTGCGAGGTCACCCTGCATCCACTCTGCAAGGTGCCTTCACCGTCCTGGGATCCACCAAAGGCACTTGACAATGTTGCTGAGGCTTTGAACTTTCCATGTTTGTCACACTGAGACAATTTTAAGGCTTTGGTATGCTGGGATGTGTTTGCTTTGCGTAAAAGGAGCGCTTTGCATAACTCAGGATTTCATTGGTTTGGCAAGGACTCATTTTCCTTGCTAACTGTTCATGTCTGCGTATGATTAACACATGTACTTTCAGGGGAAGGATGGCATCTTAACATCTTTTAAATGTTCCTGAAATGAACTTCCATTGTAAGACATTCTATCATGTTTCTTTTTACTGGTAGTACATTCTCTATGTGGAAAGTTCTTGGTGTTTCAGGAAAATTAAAAAAAAAAAAAAAAGTTTAGGTTAGTGGGAGTGAGGGCAGACACTTCATGGGTTGTTTTCTCCCTGCATTTCGGCATCCTGAAGGCATTGCTCTGCTTCCCCTGTGGCTTCCCTGCTTTTCTACACCAGTGGTCAGATTGTTGCTTACTCACTTTTGCTGCTCTGGATCCCAACTAAAGATAGGACAGACCTCCTACGAGCAACCTGCTGAGCCACACACTCAGCGTGACCTCTGAGACAGGCCTGGCAGGGTGGCCAGCACCTTGAGTGTAAGATCCATCCCAGCCCCTAGTGGCTGATGGCCAGGGCCAGCTGTAAATGGACCGAGATGTTGAGTAGTGTACATTTTAATGTTTGTATGAATGTACTCTGTGGCCATTGTTGCTGAACATTTTTTATGTCGTTAATCTTGTTTGTAATTTAAAATATTTTATCATTTTTTGTTGACTTGCTTTTTTTGTGTGTGTAATTGCAAAAAAGTTTGTCCTGTTGATGAGTATAGTGAAGTGACAAAAAGAGTTAGCAATAATTTGAAAAAGGAAAAGGCCATTTACTTAAAACCATTAGTGGTAATTGTTTATAGTAGAAGTTGCCATGATTTCAGTCATGACTTAAATGTTCTGAGCTCCTTCTAACACATGTACTTAAAAAAAGTTTGTCCAATGTTCAGTTCATTGGATTTTCACACCCAGGATTCCTGTAGTTTAGACTTAGACTCTTAGGGCTCTAGTGATTGGATCACTGCTATGAATTCCAGTGTTTGTAAAACTTAGTCTGAAAATTGATCAATGCTTTTATGGGTCAGGTATCTATCTGTAACCGTGTCTGAGGGACGAGTAACTATAGATAACTGTAACTTTATGAAATCTTTATGTACCATACAACTGAGATATTTATTTAACGTGTTACTACCCCCCCCCCCAAAAAAAAAAAAACTGCCACTAAAACTTTTAGTGTGTCTTATAATCTGTAGCATACTGAGTAAAGGGAAAAACAAATGATTTGATGATGTGCTTTAGTGGGAAATGGAGCAGTTTGCTTAACCAACCTTGGAAGTGATTCTCAGACCAATGATTGATAGATTCTGCTGTGAGACAGTGTAGGCATAAGTGGGATTGTGTGTGTGTGCGTGTGTGTGTGTGCCTGACTGGATTTCCCTAAACTGTAAGTGACTGTCAGATCTCAAAAGCATTTGACTCCTGTTTAGTGACTGAATACAGAACTCCTGGATCTATCCACTTTTTCCAATAAAATTAGTGACCTCCCCACCCCCTTTCCACCTCTCTTTCTTTCTCTCCTTTTCTTCCTTCCCCTTAATAAAGCCCAAAATGAAACAAAGTTATGGAGGATTACAGAGAGCTTGGTCCTTTTGTGTTCATCCAAATTGAATCCTGAAAACTATTAGCATCCACTGAAAAGTAAGTACATAAAACATTGGCCGTGATCTCCTTCCCACTCCTAAGTGGGCTGGACATCCTGCTCATGGTGGGCCTGCTCTGACCAACAGGTGAAAGGCATGACCAGCATAAAATGACTAAACATGACAGTGAAAACAGGTGTGCTGGGCTCTGGGCAGGCTCCCAGGCCCAGATTGGCTGCCAAAACGAGTGTGCTGGCCCTCATGTGCACCCACCCCCGTGTGTACTGACAACCTGTGCATTCCCATGCTCACCTGCCCCAGGTGCAGCTTCCCCCTGAGCACCTGCCTCATGTGTACAGATGCAGAGGTGTCTTTCTGGCCGAGGAGCAGGGAGAAGAATTGGGGGGATTACTGTTCTCAGGCCAAACACCGAGGAGAAATGGTGAGGAGGGGCCAAAAAATAAATGAAAATAGTGACTGGGAGAAAACAGAGAAGAAAAGACCAAATTGGTGGGAAGGTGGTAGGTGAGTGACTTCTTGGGCACTTGGGGGGAAATCTCAACATATTTTGAAGCTGATTTAATTGATGAGAAGTAGGCTTGCTTGAATTTGGCTAATTCAAGACATGTTTTTTCATAACAGAAATTTAAATGAAGCCTTTTCTTACTGCCAATTGATTTTTAAAAAGCCACTTGCCTATTTATTTAATTTTCACTTTTGCCAGGTAAGTTTTGAAGCCTTGTATAACATCACTAACATTTTATGTTGCTTTACCGGAAATTATGAGCATGTTAAACGGTTTGTGGGCAGTAATAGAAACTGTGACAGGAGATATAATTGTCTCCGATGTTTATTTGTTGGCCTGTCCACAGTTATTCTTTACTTCACTTTCGGCTACAGGGGATTTGATTTAGAGAGAGACCTGGTCGTTGCATTTATATCTGGCCCACTGCATTTGGAATAAACCAGACAAGGGACAGTTGGGGGATAATTCCATAGTCTGAGTACATACATATCCTTAGAAAACCCAACTGCAGTGTGTTTTTCTTGTTGCTCTTACACATGAGCTGATTTCTCTCATTTGCAAAATGGAATAGACATTTGTTACTTCCTTGCTTGGTGATTCCTTGAAGCTTTGCAAACCTTGCCTAATGAACAGACAGATCCCTTATGGGAGGTGGATGTGGAGTGGGGGCTGGGGGGCGGGGCCTTGGGAGGCTTTTCTTCCAACTGGAGAAGACCGTTTGCCGTTTTGAGTGCCACAGTCTGGGAAGAGCTGCTGGAAAGACTCATTCCTAGCTGTGCCCTAGTAAACGGCTTCACAATATTTTTTTAGGCAGCTCGACACCAGGGTATTTTGAAGAGCTTGTTAAACAGCCTTTTAAGAGGTAGATGCAATTAGCACTACTGAGTAGTGATTAAATGTTGACTGGATTCATAAGGCTGTGCTGGAAAATAAACTGTAAATTTGAGTTGAGTGTGATATTTGAAATGGATCTTTGGTCCTTAAAATCTCTTTCCTGGAGTGAGAGATGGCCTAGCCTCTCCCTTGTTTTTTCTGCCTGGTCGTCAGGCTTTAGAGTCCTGGGCCAGCCTGCCCAGGACTCAAACAGATTCCTTTTTTAGGAATAAAAGTACCTGCCTCTGGGCTGCATCACCGTGAGTCATGCAGTGGATATTAAAGACTATAAAAACAGTTCAAGAGCGTTTTTCACATTGTTCCAGAGCACAGTCTAAATTTGGACTCATTTGAAATGGAAGTGAAGGCTGTACCCTTGCTGCCCCCAGGGAACATTCTGGTCGGTGCCTTTTTGAGCCATGGTTAGGGCAGGCGGGTCAGCTCACCTGGACGGAGGCGCTTGTGTTTGCTGGCGGTCTGACGCCTCCCATTCTGACATCAGGAGCTGGTTTCCGCCTTGAGTCACTTGGACATGAAGCCTCGGGGTTTTGTCATGCCAGCGAGAGCCCATACACTGTTTTCATGGTGGGTAAACCTATGTTTTTGTAGTTTTATGTTAATGTTTAGTGATACTTGGGCAGATTCGACAGAGCATAAATGTGTCATTGTGGGAAAGGCATGGGATGAAAAAGTTATTTGGCCAGAGCAGCCGATAGCCATGAATGAGAATGTGATCGTGTTTTATGGAACGTCAGTTTTGGTCTGTCTTTCTTATGTCTGACTATGGCGTCAAATACAATAAGTTGGTAAGTACTGGAATGTGTTATATGCCATTTCCTGCACTCTGGTACTATGCAGTGTATAATATTATCGAGAGCTGCAAAGCTGACGCCCAGGTAACGGGCATTAAAGATGTTTAAGAAAAAGCAAGGTTGTTTTGTTTGGTTTTGTTGAAGAGAATTGCCACCCCTCTGTGTTACCAGGAACTGGAAAACGTTTGTGTCCTGGCCTTTGTTTGAGTCCGTTTTATTGCCTGCAGTCCTTGGCACAATATCCGGCATCTCGGTCAGAGGTGATGTTATACAAGGCTTTGAATCTGTTGTGGAAAATCGTACCAAGGAGTGTGCATATCAGTCCCGGTCAATCCTATTTAATCTGAACAAATTATGTTTTTGTTGTTGGAAGTTTTATATTTATGAACAAAAATGAACATTTGTAATGGCATTTGACATTTGAATTTTTATTTTAAATCAATTCCATGTGGAACTTCGGTTGAGGAAAAGGTGATACAAATGTTTGTTTTATAGGAAATGCTTTAAGGCAGCGGTCGGCAACCTTTCAGACCTCAGGGACCACCCGTGGTCCACGGACCATCAGTTGGCAACCTCTGCTTTAAGGGACATTGTTATTTAGATGTTAACGTTTTCTGGGGTTTCCTGAATATTAAAATGATATATTTGCATATAAAACAACTGCAGAATGAGACACAGGGGAAGGGGAGAAGGGAGGAATTATTTAAATAGTAGGAATAATGTGTTTTGTCATTGAAGTTTTCATTTGTTCTGCTGCTGAGTGAGTCCTGGCTGAGAGGTAGGGGGAGGCGCAGGGTGTGTGTGTGTGTGTGTGTGTGTGTGTGTGTGTGTGTGTGTGTGGTGGTGGTGGTGGTGGGGGGGGACAGGCTGTTCTTTTTTGCTGGTTGGAAGCTTGAATCTGTCTTTGCTTTTTTCATGATAATCTCACTTTCCCCTTGCCCACCAAGAAGTTACACTTGAACATGATCAGGATGGACTGTAACTTCAGATTTGTGAATGTACATTTTACAGTCATTGCTGTTTTATTTGTGACGTTTGCCAGGTTACACAGAAAAAACAAGAGTTTAAAAAACGTTTTGGCGAGAACGGCAGCAGGGTGCTTAGTGGAGCTGAGTGAATATTTTGTGATGCTGTCTCAGGTGTTCTTACACTAGTCACGACACCACTGCCCCTTGTGGGTGCTGGCGCCGTGCATTTGTTCATCTCAGGGCAGTCCTCCTTGCCCTTAGTACCTAGTAATAAGTGTACTCTTATCCCACTTTACAGATGGGGAAACAGGCACAGAGTAAAGTAAGCCCCAGGTGTCAAGTTGAGTGAGAGAAAGTTGGTTTGAACCTAGGCCCTGGTCCATGCTCATGACCACTTTGCTATGTAACTGTTTTAAACTAAATCATTGAATAGGCATGAATATAAATTAATCCATTTATTTTTATGACATAAATCAGGCCTATTGTTTTCCATGCCGTACACAGAGTCTAATGTTATGAAAGCTGTTTCCTATTTTTGGTCACTTTTCTGCCCTCATTTTCCACTGCGCCACTGCTGACAGCCTGCACATAAGGGTTGTGGAGGAGGAACAAGCGCCCCAGTAACAACTTTTGAATTCGTACAGCTTTCCTCCTTATTACCCATTGATGCTTTTCAGCCGTTCTGCTATAATTCTCACTAGTTTCCAGGTTTGTCTGTGGATCCAATCCCATGTTGCCTGGCAACATTTTGGTGGGGGGAATCTGATGATGGAGTTCAAGTGGAAATACTGTGAAATGAATACTTCCATAAACCCATGTACTTGTGTGCCCATTAAATATATTTTTAGCAGCTGAGCTTTGGCTCGTGGTAGTGAAAATGTTTTTCCGTGAATAATTCTTTAATGTTGGTCTTGGGGCTTTATTGCTGATGTTATAAGTTTAGCTCTGGCTCCCCTTGAAAAACGTGTAAAAATGGCCAGTTTGGTGTAAGAGTTACAGAGTCATGTGACTTTCGGATTCTGTTCATTTCTATTGTTAGTGTTAAAGTGTTTTTTTCCCCCCCTGTTGTAGTAAGATTTTAAAAATGTGTCTGGCCTGGCTGGGCATGGCTCAGTGGTTGAGTATTGACATATGAACCAGGAGGTGATGGTTCAGTTCTCGGTCAGGGCACGTGGCTGGGTTGCTGGCTCAATCCCCAGTGCGGGGCATGCAGGAGGCAGTTGATCAGTGATTCTCTCTGATCATTGATGTTTCTCTCTCTCTCTCTCTCTCTCTCTCTCTCTTTCCCCCACCCTCCCTTCCTCTCGGAAATCAATAAAAATATATTGAAAAAAAAATGTGTCTTCCCGTAGACTTATTCTTCATTAAGCCTGAGCATCAGTGAGGACACACTGGCCTCGCTCTGCCTGCCCCGTGGAGGGCTGGCACACCGTTGAAGCACTCAATACCCCTAGTGCTGAAGTTATTATCAAATTTGAACTAAAAGTCCTACACCAACTACAAATGGGATGTTTTTGAAACTTTTATCATTTCCCAAACACCCAGTATTTCTGTAGAATTGTCTTGAAGAGGTCAGGAAAGGGTGAATCTTGAAAAACACAAAAGTGGCAGTTTCTCTTTATCCTAAGTCAGGCGTGGCCTGCGCAAGTCCCATCTTGGGTTGTGTATGGTATCAGTTCACGTATGAGCAAGTCCCTGTTCCCACTCTCTGGAGTGGGGTTTGGCTCTCTCCGCCAGCCTGGACGCTAGGGTCTGCAGTTCTTTGGGATTATGGAAAGCCACGGTGCTGCTGTTCCGACTGCCTCCAGAAGTTAGGTCATAGCTGGCATGGACATTGGCCTTGTTTGGTCAACAGAGCTTGCTTACACAGTAGTTAGTGAATGGGCCTATGAAGAGAGAGTTGACAGGCTGTGTCTGATGGAGGCTGCTCACTTTGAATAGAAGGAAAACACTCTATTGAAAGGGATGTGGCCACGGCTAGCCTCCGGTTCTGCCGGTGCCAGTGAGAGGGGGACAGCCCGGGCGGACCCATCCGGCAAGTGGGAAAACTGCACAGTTGTGTGAGAAAGCCTGGTTGGTGACAAAGGTAATAAACATCATCACATACAGACAGTTTGTAAAGAAGAAGAAACATCTTTCACAAAATCAACCACTTATACAAACATTTAAAAATCAATATTGGAGAACCTCTTTGTTCATAAGAAATCATTTAAAAAATATGTGTGTTCAAAACACGCCTATTCCTATAAGAAATCTGGGTGGGTCAGAGGGGAGATGGGCGCTGGTTCCCTGAGGCCTCATGCCCCGGCCTTCCCGCAGACACGTGCTCCGTGTGCGCCCAGCACTGCGTTCCCCCAGAGCCTGCCGCCTAAACCATCCAGGCACATGCGACTTCTGTTTAAACATTTCTTTACTTCGCCTTCTTTGTCTGCCCCTTATTTATTCATTTGAAGATCAACTCAGATGCATGGAGCGGTGATTTGTGGAACTTCTAGTCCTTTGCATATATCTGGTTCCCCCATCTTTGAAGAACTCACCAGATTTTAAAAAAGTCCTCCTCAAGAAATGAATGGCTGGCCTCTTCTACGAGGAGGGATCTCAGGGCAAATTTCCATACACAGCCCTTCATTTGACACCTGTGACTTTTAGAGAGAAAGCCAGATAACGCTGCATGGTAATTCAATCAGTTTGTAGCCACACAAGCGCTTCTAGGATTTCCCTCCTGAATTAGGTAACAATACCCTTCCCCTGAGATTGATACATATACAGTTCACTAACTAGCCCAACCAGGTCTGGAAAGGCGGCAGTGGCAGGTGGACCCCATTCCCCCCTCCCCCACCAGGAGGCCCTGCACTGCAGCGTGGCAAGCAGTTGCTTACCTCGTGGGGCAAGACTGGGATATTCAGGTTCTCCTAACATTTATCAAGAAAGCCAGTTTGACCTACTTGGCATCTGTGTATGTTGCAGTCTGCATCCATAAACATTGAGATGGATTTTCTAGAAGTCACTGAGAGGTTACCACATCCCTCGCTGGATCTGCAGGGTGCATCTTCTTTTGCCACTGTTTTGAGACTGACCACGACAACCTGCCCGTTTTTTCCAGCATTAACACACAGAGTATAATTTACAGTGTTTTCTTAGGTGGATGATGAAATCATGGGTGGACTGAGTAGGGAAGCTCATTCTGATGATAAAGGAGATAGTAATTGGGATTAGAGAAGTAAGCCAGTCTCAGGTTGCAGACTGGAAAAGGCAGTTACCAGTACAGAGGTTGTGTGGTTCTCAACATGTCTTCCATTCGCCAGGAGCTCTGCTTCTTCATGAATTCTAGATTTTGTTGAGTAAACTGTTTGAATTCAATAACAACACTAAATAGAGCTCATTTATTGTTTCATGTGTTCTGTCTCTGTCTGTCTGTCTCTCTCACACACACACCGAACATGCTAGAGGAGGACGATGTATCTGAAATGTGAAAAAATGTAGAAGGAATTAGCAAGAGTAATACAGGCCAGAATCAGGAGTTAATGCATCCAAATGTGAAAAAATGAAAGGAATTCAGAAAGAACGATGCACATTTTCAGAGATAATGTGGTTGTATTTAAATAAGAGGAACGTATGTAGCATTCATTGCAATCCTAATGACGGTGATGGTGAAGTAGTAAGGAGTGCTTTCACTTACTCAGTGATACAACACGACCTCATTCTAATGTCAAGGAAGTGAAGTGCCCTAAGTAACTCTTGGAGGTTACCAAATAATTTGTTGTACAAACCAGAGTATTTTAAGAATGAACGGTCGTATAATTCATAACTAGGCTGGGGCAACAAGTGTAAATCGGAATTGCAAGTAAGGCAGTTAGTGAAAGATATAATAACAGGACTTACTTAATCATTAAACAGATAATGTTGGCCTTTCCATGAACATTTACAGGTCAGAACTGGGAGAGGGGGGTCTGCTTAACAGAAGGAGGATGTCAGCTCACTGACTTTATCTGGTTTGCTACTGCACTGACTGAACTGAAATTCTCTATAGACATTACCTAGCCTCAGAGCTGAGTTTGGATGGCCCTTAAAATCAAAGTTTAAATCTTGAATGCGGTATTGATTTATTTTTATGATGGCTTACAAGTTAGAAATGATTACTTTGCAAGGCATAGTTTACTTTGTAGGCAAAAGAGTGATTATAGTTAAGGAAAAGTGCCATATATGGCATTGTTCTTAACAGCCTACGAGATTTGGAGAACTCTGGATATTTTAGAAAGCTATTTGCCCATGCTAGGGATGAAGTGGAGGCCCTGCTGGGAAGTAACTTGGAAATCTCTGTCAGTTGTTCTCATTACAGGAGTTTAAACTTGGAAATTTAATCTGTGAAACTGCATTTCCATGCAGCATCTATTAGGAACAATTTTGAATTTATGTTTATTTTTTCATACCTATTTTTGATGAATACATTCTTAAAAAATTTTAAGTTACAGTTTACATTTACTATTATTTTGCATGCAGCCATAAAAAATAATGTAGGTAGTAGTAATACAATAATGATAATAATAATAATAAATTATGACACAGAAGGATGTTCACTGTTAATAAGAACATCAAGCAGTTTACAAAGCAGTATTTTTATTTGCTGCCATTTTTGTTTCAGGAAAAAATATATCTTTGGGCACATCTAGACAGAATAGTGCAAAGACATGTTACTAAATTTAACTGCTTATTTGAGGATTAGTGGACTTTAAATGCTTTCTTCTAGTGAGTGACACATTGACCAGGTTTTTTGTTCATGTGTACCTTTAAAATAGGAAAACCTAAAAATTAACCTTTTTCCTTTTATAAAAGCAATGTCCTATATTCTGAAGCTAGCTAGTTCTTTATCTCCAAGAAAATGTTTTCAAATGATGGAGTAATTCATTATCATCTCATTCTCATGGTCAAAAACAAGAGAAAAATCACTACACGTCACTTAAAGAGTGCTTTGTAACCAGGAAGGTGGCCGTGTGGTTGGGGAAGGTAATTTCCATCAGGCCCTCCAGCATAAAGTAGAGCACTGCACCCATACGCTAGTGTGCCGCTAGAAGTTAGATGTGAAGTCGCAATAACCTGTCCTCTGGTTCTTTCTTATGACAGACGTGGTATCTGGTGCCTAGGAGCTTAAGTGACTTACCGAAGTCAAAGTACCGAGCAACTTTGATGATCTGGCTCCTGATCTGGCTCCGAGTCTAGTAGCCTTAGGAAATCCTTAACACTGTGTGTTCTTCAGCTCCCTTCTAACTACAAAGTACTCTGTGGACTGTTAGAGAGCCCTAAGCCTAAATTTGCATGTGCCGTTCTTTGGATAATATTCCAAAGCTTTATATATAAAAGTCATCAAAGTCCATTTGGCTGTGGTTACTGATGGATAACTTCAAGGGACTCTAAATCGGGTTTCTTGGCAGACAGTCATCGTGAAATGCTGACCAGGCTAATGCTCGGGGCTCACCTTGTAATTATACTACATAGTTAGTCTACAATTGTGAAAACATACTTGGGTTGGAAGAATAGGGGCCTGGTAAATGTGTGCCAATAGTTTAAATTTGTAAACTCTGGAATGAAGACATGCCTGCCAGGAGAAGGAGGTTTGCATGTGCACCCTTAAGTGACATCTGTAGAATGTCAGGGAAGCCTTGCTGGGTGCCCCGACTCGCTCTGATCCCCCTCTCCTACCCTCTCAGAGCATCTGGTCCTAGCTCTTCTTCTTAACTGCGACGGCAGTCACACATGCGCGGAGGTGCTCCTGTCCATCCTGTTCCCAGCTCTGTCCTTAGTTCCATGCACAGTGTCTTCCACGCAGGCCTCCCGTTGAAATGAGAATGTCCTTCGTCCTGTCCCAGAGCTGTCTTGCAGAGGTGGGGTTTCTCTTGATCTTTATCCCTCCACCCACTCCCCTTTTTAAAAAGAACATTTGAAGATCTGATTCCTAAAGCAATTATTACTCAGGGCTTTTGGTTTCAAGCAGTAGAAAACGTCTCTAGCCTAAGCATCTCAGATGGTAACAATACTACATATTTGTAAAGAACTATGGAAGGGGCTGAGTTTTTCACTCGACTTGCAAGCTAAGAAGTTTGCCTATCATAGATCGATAGATGCTGGCAGAAGATATGAGACTCCTGGTCTGAGATAAAGGACTTTTATTACGGTAGTAAGAGTAGTCATGGTATCAGCATTTTTATTTGTTTTTTTGGTGCCACTTCTGCAAGCCCTAGTTCTCAACGGGTGATGTTCAGAAGGCCAGCTGACACTTGTTCACTGGTGGGTTGTGTTACAGGAGAAGAACCCAGAACTTAACAGTGTCCAAATCTATTGCACTCTAAGCCTGGCTGCTCTTTGCTTGGGAAGAGACAGGATCTCTATCATTTAAGTTTACTCATTGTAGTAATGATGTTCATTACTTGTAATGATGGTCTGGAACAAAGATAGCACCCCTGCTGGCATGATGTGTAGAATCGTAAGAGACTCCTGGAAAATTATGTAGCAACAATGCGCATTGTGGAAATTTAAAAAACAATAAAAAATAAGTTATCGTGATCTTTCCATTGTAAGGTAATCACGGTTACAGTTTTAAAATATATGCTTCTAGTGTTGTATCGCCATGCTGTGTATAGCATCTCTTTTACTGACTTGATTTCTGCAGCTAGCACTATAGTATGCCTGCTCCCCTCGCCCTGCCGCCCAGGCTCTTCCTGGCATGGTGAAGCATCTTGGCCCGTCTTCAGTCCCCTGGGCCCTAGCCTGTTATACTTAGTGTAGAGTCCGAATGTTAGAGGTTCAGAAATTTCCGATCATTTGGTCCAATCCGTTAAGGCGTTAATATTCTCATTTCACATAATTATGTTTCACTGAGACCTTCTGGAAGCAACAACACAATTTTAATATGGAATTATAATGGTGGGAATTCGGGGCATTGCGGGAGGTTGGCGGGTTATTCTACTCCAGACATAAACCATAGGTATGAGGGCCTTTGCATGAGGTCCTGACAAGGTTGTATAAACCTGGGGACTGGCTCTTAGAATCTCTTGACCCCCTTGATCTTGCCCAGTCAAGCTCACAGATGCGCCAAGGACCACTTGTGCTTACACCCACCTGTAAACTCAGAGCCCCTTGCATCAGGCTGGTGGTCAGGGGTGGAGTGGCACAGAGCCTTGGGAGAGACTTGCCCATGCAGGAGTTAGTTTTAAAAATTATCCTTTCAATCAGACTCAGATCTTTGTGAATAATAGCAAGATAGATCACTTCCAAAAATGTACTTCTCTCGATTTATTAAAAATGATTGAATAATCTTTTCTTGAAAAGGACACCCCCCATCTGCAACTCAAGGTGTTAACTATTCATATTTCTAGGTTCCATTAAAGACATTTATAAGGTATTTATATAAATAGAATTTGCCTTGATTTAATAAAAGAATTGGTACTGTGAGATTTGGATTAAGGCAGTATTGCTAAATATTCTTTTGAATGGTGTCTTTCTTTTGAAAGGCACAAAGCTGTCTTATCTTGCTTTCAAGAAAATATTATTCTTTGAATGATTTAAGCCTATTAGTTCTTGGAAATTTATAATGATGTGCTGCCTTCAAAGAGTCAGACAAGTTCCAGCTTCTGTGATGAGGAAGAGGCTGTTGTTATTAGGGGTTGTTTCTACTCCACTGTCTTTCTGTTGACTGGACTTTGTGGCGAGGCTGGCTGAGACATTTGTTGGTGCTGTGGCATTATGCAGCATCTCATGACCATCTCTTCTTTCTGTTCCTTGCCCTTCCCATTCCCCCTTTTATCCCAAATTGGTAGATTTATGGAGTGATGGCATATTTACTCAGTGGTTAGAGCATCAGCCCTCAGACCAGAGGGTCTTGGGTTCGATGTCTAGTCAAGGGCACATACCTCAGTTGTGGGTGCAATCCCGGCCATGGTTGGGGTATGTGTGGGGGACAACCAATTTATGTCTCTCTCACATTGATATTTCTTTCTCTGCTCCCCACTCTGTCTGAAAATCAATGGAAAAAATATCATCAGGTGAGGGTTAAAAAAAAAAAAAGTGCACTTCTAGGTTTTTCTTCCTGCAAGTATGGGTGGTGCAAAGGGACTTGCCCATGGATTGGGGATGGTACAGAATTTTTTTGTCCTAAATCATCAACTATTACCAGAATTGTCCAAACAGCATCGCTGCACAAGCTGCAGCTGCAGGAACCGCCTGCTGTGGGGGCTGAGCTCTGAGTAGGTGGGCTTGGCTGAGCACATCCATCTCAGGCTGCTGTGGCTGTGTCTTCTGTGGATTGGGAATTCTTTGGAAAAGAGGACATGTGATCCAGAGAAACAGGAATTAAAAATTGATCCACATAGTGAAGTAGCCAACTGTTTCATTCAGAGTATCCATGGCAGTGAACGGTAGTTCCTCTGCGTCTACAGTGGCCTTAGGGTTAACTGAAGCTCATTACATTTGGCTCACAATGGAGACCTATCTTGTATCTGTTGTTTATCAGCCAAAGATGAAGGATAAAAGCTCCTGGCAAAAATAGGAATCTTCCTGGTGTATCTGTCATGAAATTTACTTCATGGAAAGCTGCCTATCACACTCCAGGATGACTCATTAATTTTTATCATCTGGCCGCTACGTTGTTAAAAACGTAATACAGAAGAATTACTGGTATTTCAGAACACAGCAGTATTCCCCTTTGAAAATCTATTCTTTAGAAAAAGTCACTTCTTTTTAAATTATTGGACATGTTGCTCAGTGCATCTAGATTCTTGCTTCAGCCTTGAGAAGTTTGCAATCTGCGCTCAGCTTGCAGCCAGCCTCTGGGGATGTTGGTTATCCTCAGGAGTTTGACTCCACTCAGTTTCTTCCTATGAGGCTCTCCGAGGTCCCAGCAGCCCCTTTCCCGACTGGCCTGCCCTCCAGGATGTCTCCGGTGTCCCTTCTGTTCTAGCCTGACAGTTGTCTGCCTTGCTCCTAAATTTGTCATTCCGTTTTGATATGTCATGTGCACGACTAGTACATATTCATTGTTTGGGTGAGACGAGCCTGCAGTTTGGAGTGTAGCATTTTCAAACCACTTTATTATATGTTATTCGTGTTCACTGACGAAATAGAAGAAAATAAAACTCTCTAAAATGTAAGTGCCTATCTGCTGTTTTGGTGTATATCCATTTAAGCTTTTCTCTTTCTATTTATGTTTGTATATATGTAACTGCATGTAAGCATATATAATTATACTTTACATGTCTTAAAGGGATCATTTTTCCAGTAGTTTTGTCTCTAGTTTTATCTCCACCGAAATGTAAAACGGTAAGACTTCCAGGAGAAAGTATAAGACAGAACAAATCTTTGTGATCTTATGTTAAGCCAGAGATTTCTTAGATAAGATATAAAAAGCATGGTCAGCAAAAGGAAAAGCAGATAAACTGCATGTCAACATTTAAAAATTTTGCTTTTAAAAATACACTATTAAAAAAATGAAAACATAAGCCACAGACCAGAGAAAGTACTTGTAAATCATACATCCCCTAAAGGACCTAATTATATGAAGATCTTTTACAGCAATAGTAACAGGACAAACAACCATATTGAAAAATAGCAAGATTTGCATAGACACTTCAACAAAGACATCTGAAGGGCAGATAATCACGGGGGAGGATATCCAGTGTTGTTAGTCATTAGGCAAGTGCGTGTTTAAACCACAGTGAGGTACCATTACCCACTCACTAAAATGGCTTTAACAAGAAAGCCTGACGTTGACCCTACCAGCCTGATGAGGATGTGGAGGAATTAGAACCCTCCTCAGCTGCTGGTGGGAACATAAAATTGTACAGTCACTTTGGAAACGAGTTGGTAGTTTCTTTTAACATTAAATGTAACGTTTACCATATGAACCAACAATCCCACTTCTAGTTGTCTGTCTCAAGAGAAATGAAAACATCTGTCCATGCAGACTTTATGCACATGTTCAGCATCGTTACTCCGCATGACTAAGGGCAAAACAGCCTCAATGCAGAGACAGAAAGCAGGTCAGAGGTTGCCTTGGCCCACGGGTGGGAGAGGATTGTCTACAAAGAGGCATGAGGGGCTATTTTGGAGCGGGGCAAGCACAGCTGTGAGTTGACTAAAACTGAACAGCCAACTTAAAGTGGGTAAATCTTTTAAATGGTAGTGCAATCAGATTTTATTTGACAGGTTGCCACTTGCAGAATCCATTGCTGTTTGCTATTTAATATTGATTCTAAGAGATAGATGATACACCTGTTTTCCAGAAAAGGAAGCCGAGGACCAGTGATGGTATGTGATGTTCAGGTCTCAGAACCTGCAACTGGTAGACCAGTTGGCCACCTTCAGGTGCTCATTGAATTTTATGAGACATGAATTTTACTTATTGCAATACCTCAGGGCATGTTTTAAAGAACTGTATCATGAACATCTTTCTATGTCAGGAACTATATTTATATCATTTCTTTTTTAATTTTCTTTATTGATTAAGGTGTTACATATGTGTCCTTATCCCGCCATTGCATCTCCACCCTCCCTCCCATGCCCTCACCGCCCTGGTGTTAGTGTCAATTGGTTAGGCTTATATGCATGCATAAAAGTCCTTTGGTTGATCTCTCCTCCTTACCTCTACTCTCCCCTGCCTTCCCTCTGAGGTTTGATAGTCTGATCCATGCTTCTCTGTCTCTAGATCTATTTTTGTTCATTGGTTTATGATGTTCATTATAATCCACAAATGAGTGAGATTATGTGATATTTATCTTTCTCTGACTGACTTATTTTGCTTAGCATAATGCTCTTCAGTTCCATCCATGCTGTTACAAATGGTAGGAGTTCCTTCCTTTTTACAGCAGTGTAGTATTCCATTGTGTAGATGTACCACAGTTGTATCATTTCTTAAAACTTACGTTGGGACATATTAGACTTTTACAGAAGTAAAATTTAGTCTTGACCACCCAGTACCCATCACATAGCTACAGTGATCCCTTCATAGACTGTCTTGGTTTAGCTCTGTGCTCTACTCCCTGGATAACTTTGAAGCAAGTCCCAGCCATTACATCATTTCTCCCATAAATTCTTTAGTGTATTATGTGTCAGCAATCGGTTACTGTTCTGTTGCTGTCCACTCATGGGTTAAGCCAGTCATGGCTTGTGGATCATTTCGGGGGATTCTTGCATGCTGCTCCGGTGGAAGCTGCCGTACCAGGCATCCTCAGAGACATCTTTGTGCTGTTCTCCAGAGCAGCCATCTTTCTGGTGAGCTCCACAGCCTGGAAGACTTGTCTAGTTGGGAAGGAGTGAGAGTGTGCTCTGAGAAGAAAAGGGCTAGCAGGAGTCACAGAAGAAGTCGCCCTCAGCTGCTTGTGCTTGTGCAAGAACATGTGCAGGATCAAACAGCCCAACTGGTTCTTTTGCTTGTATTTTGTTACTTAGAAACCAAGAGAGTATTGGTAGTCATGTCTTCTTCCCCACTTTTTTTTTGCTTCAATGTGAGCACTTTAAATGTCTTATGAGCAAAGCTGTAAGTTTCATAGCCCAGGTCCTAAAATAAACCCACAAAAAACAAAAAACCACAAAACTTGTCAGCCTTCAAGATAATATTAAAAATTAGTCTTTGGTTGTCCGGAACTTTTCTCAGGTTCAGACTTATGGAGGGTGGGGTTGGGGGACAGGACCTTGCAGTGCCCCATGTCCCTCCTGCCCTGTGATGGATCACCTATGTGGGCCCAGGGTGGTAGTGAGGCCCAGCGAGGAGAGGGGGCAGATGATGAGAGGTGCTAGGACCCAGTGTGTGGGATGTGGGGACCTGGGATGAGGGTGCGCGTTCCCTGAGGGATTGGCAGTCCCCGAGTTTTGAAGGCAAACTGCAAGGGTGATGATGGGGGCAGTTCTGTGTCGAAGGCTGGAAATGTGAGCTGGCCTGTCATTGAAAGAAACTGCATATCACTTGGGAGGGCAATATTTTCTCTGACTTCCACATTTACAGATGGAGAAAGTGAGTCTAGAGAGGCTGTGGCTTGCCTGAGGCCACATACTCAATTTTGGAGGGAGCTCTGACCAGATCCTGTGTGTCCTGGTCTCCCCAGGTCCCTGCCCCTTGCTGTGGACTCCTCGGTGGCCTGTGTGCAGCCAGCTGCCCTGTGTACTTAGCCCCTGACACTGTCCAGACTTCCTTTAACTTCGGCAGCATTATCGAGCCACTGAGTGGTCTCATTTTCCCAGGCCTCTGGAGACAGTTGAGAGGAGGTCATGTCACAGTATTCTTTTTCTTCTAAATCTCCTTTCAGACATTTTTTTGAAATAATATTTACTATTTCCCTAGTTCAGCAGTTCTCAACCTGTGGGTCGCAACCGTTTCACAGGGATTGCCTAAGACGATCCTGCATATCAGATATTTACATTACGATTCATAACAGTAGCAACATTACAGTTATGAAGTAGCAACGAAATTAATTTTATGGTTGGGTCACAACATGAGGAACTGTACTTAAAGGGCCAGAAAGTTGAGAACCACTGCCCTAGTTGTTTGGGGTAAAAACCACAAAAGGAGAAGGTAGTAGTCACGGTTTTGTTTCAGTATGAGTCATAGATATCACCCCATTTTTGTCACCAGTTATTATGGTGGTATGTATGGTTTTAAAGTGTCACCCTCCTCAGTTTGGCCTCACTTATTGTTCAGTAGTTTGAAGTTAGATTAAAATGAAACTTTGCAGTCAGCCAAAATGAGGTGGGTATGGGAGAGTGATCTATGCACCAGCAGTGTGCATGCTCTTACTGTGTCCTGGCATTAACGCCTTCCGTAACCCTTTTCCTGGCTCCTTTATCTCTTTTCTTTCTCCTGTCTCTTCTGCTACCCTCTCTAGTCCTACCCTTATAAGTCTGTCATGAGCCCTTTGGCCAAAACTCGGGTCTGTTTCCTTGACATTTTCAGGAATTGCTCAAGTTTACCGGGGCCGCTTGTAGCCATGCCAACAGGGGAATAGGTAGAGCTTTTGAGGATTCCTCATACTGGGAGTGGTTGTGGTGGTGGTGAGGGAGTCATATTGATGTTATTTTCTGACCTCTTGGTTTTATCTTCTTCTAACTTTCCAATGATTCATATTTCTAAGACCTACCAAAATCATTTCCTCAAAAGGGAAGATCGAAGAGGTTGACATTTAGTGTCTCAAAAGAATCATCTCAAAGATTTGAGGCAGAAAGTTCAGTTGTTAGCATGCAACACAGTGAATAATGAGTAATTTAGAGTTATTTGTAAGCATACCTGGTATAAAGCCCATATTCTAAAATGGTTTGCTATTATTAACTTGAAATATACTGACATAAGCAGTCATTACTATTATAAACTTGCCCTGGCTGTGAAACAATCTACAACAGAGCACAGCAGTAAATTAAAATATGAAACAATGGACTCTTTTACCATGTGTGACTGAAAGTGTAAAATACTAAACAAGCATTTATCAGCTGAAGTATGTAGAGCATTTCTGTGCACACTTGTTTCTGCCTTTTGTATGTAAATTTATGACCCATTCTTTAGAAATTAGTAAGAACATATTTTTGTCATATATGGAAATTCTTTACTTTTTATTTTTAGTATTCTGATCAAATCGGCTGTGAAGGAAAATTTCTCAATGGATTACAAAAATATAAAGAGAAGTGGCACATAAAAGTAAAGTAGTTGCTATATGTATTGTGTATGCTTCTGTAGAATGCGCAGAAAGGAAGGAATTAGAAATAAGGACGTGGACCAGTCCCATCCCTTCGAGGACCACAGGCAGGTTTCTAAGGGCCCGGGAAGTTCCTGCTCCCGCAGGCTGGCCCAGAGCCCCACTTGACTGGTACATGGGTCTTGGTTCCTTCAGAAGAGTCACACCCCGGCCCAGGACCAGCTTCTGCTGCACCTCCAGCCAGCCCTCAGGCCTGCTGTGAGTTCCCCGTAATCCGATGTACCAAATTCTGAGAAGGCCAGAGTGGTGCCGGCTTCATCCTTGGATGTCTTTTTCACTTAGAAGGTTCTGAGTCAGTACATTATTTATTGAAAGCTAGGTATGGAGGTGGGAGGGTGTTGTACAAAGAGGACTGATACAGGATTCCTGTAAGTAAAATAGAATTATGAAACACAGGGATTTTTGGATATTTTTCTCTACACTCAAACAGATGATTTATAATGGAGTATTTTTTTTATAAAAAGTAGCTTGATATTATCAGTATAGCCTTTAATCCATGACCAGGAAAAAAAGGATAAAAGACCTTTCTCCTTAATTGGCTACAACATTTATTTCTCTAAATGTATTCTCTCTGACATAATCCCGTATTTGAACATGGAGTGCACCGAAATCAATGACCTCTAGACGAGGAACAAACCGACTTTGGGAGATAAAAGGTTGATAATAAAATAGAATATTTAATTTTTGAATAGTTGAAAAACTATTCAACTATTCAGCTTGTTTTACAGTAATATTTAGCTTGATGCACATACTCTGATTTTAGTGTGCCTATAATGCCTCTTTGCATGTGAATATAAAGGTGACATTCATTCTTAAAATGGTTTTTAAAAATTCTCGATCTCGCCTCTCCCCCTTCCCGTTGAAAGGAGAGCAATGTTGCGAGGCTGTGAGGGCTGTAGAGTGTGTGAGCACCGAGGCAGCGAGGCCCAGGCCCAGCGGCTCCTTCCTGTCCGGCACGCGCACCACGCCCCTGGACGCGGGCTCAGGCTCGCGGGGTTCCACCAAGCCCTTCCGCTGGTCCGGCCGTTACAATGGCAGGAGGGTCAGGAAGGGCTGGGACAGTGGGCACGAACTGTTGGTATCATTGAAGAAAAAAGAGAATCTTTTAATTTCCTGGCAGATTGGGAGAACAAAGCAATGACTCTCTCCCAACCAGGGCACCTAAAGTCTGCGGAGTGTAGCCAGGAGGATGGGGTTTGGTACCCCATTGCTCTGCTCTGTTTTTTACAGATTGTACTTGATTTGGGTAAAAAAAAATTGAGAAAGCAATTCTCATTTTTATTTGTACAGGGCTCATCCTGGTTCATTTGGTTTCCAGCAATCAAAAAGCCAAATAGGACAAGTTGTATTTTCTCCATGTTTGGATGAAGAAAGTGGAGTATAGTTAGGGTATAGTGGCCTTATCCACTGAGTTAGAATTTGTGCTGTGACCTAAGAAAGGCTTGAGTGTCATTGAGCGGCACTGACAATGTCTGTGAGAGGGGTTCAGAGCAGGTGAGAGGTCTTTCCTCCCAGAGCTTTGTGTGTTTTGTACAAACAACCTTACAGGTACTGATAAGGGTGAGAGGGAAACAAGGCTGCTTTGTACTTGTAAATGCCAGCGGTTTCAGTTGGAGCAGGACTCCTGGGAGTGGAACGAAGGGGCAGGAATCTTCATTTTTTTCCCTCCCTCTCCCTTCTCCTCCTCCCTCCCTTCTCCTCCTCTCCTTTTAAAAAATAAACCTTAACCTGGTAATTATGCCTAGCTGCTTGCTGAGGAGAGTGCGCCACTCCAGCAGGCTTGGGCATTCGGCTCTCACCAGGTTAATAGTACACCACGGACAAGTTAGCCATGCTGTGTCCACACTGTGTACGCCAGGCCTCCTTTTACAGTCAGCACATAATTTAATTCAGTGTTACCGAGGTTTAAGACGTCAGTGGGAAAAGAAAACATTTTTGTTAAAGCTAAAGAATGATTGGGGGAGGCTTCCTAAAGGCAGAACATCTATGTATATAAAAGCCTAAGCAACTGTTGGGTTGTTCCCCCGATAGCCATGACGTGCAATGACTACTAGGGCCAGATGGTCCAACCGGTAGGTTAGGTTCAGCTCTGAACCTGGTTCACCTGTACCCTGGGCCCAGAGAAGAGGGAGGAGGGAGCCCGATTCCTCTCGGAATTGACCGTGGGTTAGCTTGCTGCTGGGGCCCTGTTGGCCCCATATCTGGTTCACCTGCACCAGATTCCCTTTCAATGTGCATAAATCTGTACACTGGGACACTAGTTTGGAATAAACGGACAAATGAAGTGTGGGAGAGGCAGTGGTAGGAAGGGAAAGTCTGTAATAACTATGAGCATCCTGCCCTGAGACTTCTTCTGGAGCAGCTCTGTAGTCTAGCTTCATTTAAGAGTGGATACCAGAGCCTGTCTGGTAGGGTTTATGCCAGTCAGTCAGAGAAGAGGTCCCACCCGCACCTCATGCTCAAAGGAAAGACCTTCAGCCAGGTCTGAAGGTGACAGCAAGGGGCAAGGCTCTTAACTGGACTTGGTGTTGTGTCCATACTGAACGGGAGGAGGAAAGAACCAGAATCTTCATGTGTCTTTTTAATGGTTTTCACTGTAACGGACTTAGTTAAAAATTAACTGACCAATCATTAGTGATCACACTGAGAAGGAGGCTTCTGCACAGACCAGCCAGGGGCATGGGCTCCGTCAGTGTGTGGGTAGTCCCGCTGGACAGTGCGTTCCCGCTGGACAGTGGTTCATTTCCTTCCCTTTCAATACATGTGTGTAGGAACCAGAGAACTGGGGGACTGGCCATCACTGAGGCTGAAAATGACCTTTTGGCCTTAGTTGTCCCTAGCTAACCTGGCTGACCAGTATGCCTCGGGACTGCTGATCAGGTGAACCTGCAGGGCCCCCCCCAAGGATGTGTGTCCCCTGCCTCATTTCACAGGCAGAGAGATTGAGGCTTTGTCCTGGATGGTGGGCTGGGGAGATTCCAGCGCACGCCAAGTGTGAGATCCACAGCCACGCCCAGATTAAAGGCTTCCCGGCATCTTTCATTATTGATGTTCATCACAAAGTAGATGATTTACTGGCAGGTGTGTAGGCTAAGGGTTGCAAACGAAACAAAAAGACACTGAGGAGAAGGAGCTCAGAGGTGGCTATTCTGCTGGCCTTTAACATTTACTGACCTTGACCCACGATAAGCAATATATTTTACAGTGCAGCCCAGTGCGTGAACACAGGAGTCACACATACTGACTTCAGTTTCACAAAATAGCTTTTGGTATGTGCAATGAACTGCTGTTTTTCAGTATTCTAGTCTAAGTTTTATTTTCTTAAAATGCTGGTAACAATCTATGGCTTGAAAAATACCCATCTATTCTTTTTCTTCCAGAAATAGTTCCTCACTAGTTTTCACATAGAGCACTTGGTAAAACGAAGAGTCCTGAGCTCTATCACAGAGATGTGGGTGCTTCAGGCCCAGCGGGGTCTGGTTGCTGTGTGTTGACACAAGTGTCCATCCCCCAGGACTCAGTGTAATGGGGAGAAAGCCTGTCCTGGTGGATGTCTCTGCTGACTTTACCAAAGCTACATTTTATAACCCAACCTGTTTGAGAGTCTTCCCCCTCCCCAAGAGACGTATATACATTCAAAACCAGCCAGCCCAGCCAGTGTGGCTCAGTGGTTGAGCATCAACCAGGAGGTCACAGTTGATTCCCGGGTTACGGGCGGTCCTCAGTGTGCGGCACACAGGAGGCAGCTATCATTTTCTCTCATCATTGATGTTTCTATCTCTCTCTCCTCCGTTTCTCTCTGAAATCGGTAAAAAATATTTTTAAAAAGTAATACTGCCTGACTCTAACCCTGACAAGAGGTCCCGGGTGGCTGACCCAGATGTGTGTGCTCGTTTTGAACCCATCAGGGAGAGTGATATGAACAGAAACAATCATGTAAGCCCTGCAGCCCCCAGGTCAGACTCACTCTGCTCCCTAGCTGCCCCAGGGACAAGCCCTGCCGGCCAGCAGGAGAGGGATGCCCAGAGTCACAGCCTCTTCCCTGGCCTCCTATCCATCAGGTGCAGGACAAGGTGTGGTGCACCTGGGCTAGACCACGCTGAGACTGCACAGCCTCAGGTTTATCCCTTTTCGTAGAGGAAGGGAGATTGAGGCCCCTGCTTCTGACAGTGTGTAGGTGGGAAGTTATATCCAGTGGGACTCGTGTGGACAAGAGGAAGTGGTCATGCATCCTGGAAGCGAGGTTGGCGCTGTGTAGCTGTGCACTCTGTGATCTTAAACAGGCCCTTTATTTTTAATTTGCAGATTATCATCTCTCTTCCTGTCTCTTTGGTACGTGGCTGTCCTTTCTTAAAAGTTGTAACATTTTTTGCTTAAATTCCGATTTAAATTTTAGTCTTAATTCTAAGTTGGATTATAGAGATGTATGTCCTCTTAATATATAATTTTACAATAATTAAGCACTTAATATATCCAAACCTTGATTTCTGCCAGTGATTAAATTTGTTATTCCTCAGTTTGATATCCTGGAGAGTACATACACTGAGACAACCTTTATTTGGCTTGACAGTAGTATCTACTAGTATAGGCGTAAATGTTTGCAAACAAGCCTGTAGCCATCTTTCTTTGATATCCCACTAAATTGAATCTACACTTTGAGAATTTACGTGTTTAGTTTTGCTTAATGTTAATCCATTTTCCATTTTTTGATTTTTTTTTTTAATGGAAGAAACATCATTACTTTTTTCATTTTCAGAAAGTATGTGAAGCCAAAACCCTACATCATCTTCAGGTTAACCTTATGCAGGGATGGGCAAAAGTAGGTTTACAGGTGTGAGTATGCAAAACAGAGTTAATAAAACTATTGCAATAACCCTAACCTACACATCATTTCCGTACAGATAACTGTATATAGTATTTGTTTTAAGGAGAAATTCTAGCACTTGTTAAAACAAATATATATATATATTTTTAAAAAGCAGAGCTGATCCGATATCAGCAATTTTACCGTTTAGGCCTCCAGGAGTGAGGAAGAGAACTGCTTGCTGAGGCACAGAGCTAAGTTCATCCGTGGCTTTTCAATGGAGGCAGAATGCAGTGAGGAATAGGCTGAGGCTACTCTGAAAATGATGTGGTCTATAATGTCAGCACCGTCTGACACGTTTTGACTTTATACTGGTTTTAAAGGATAGGGTGACTTTGGAAGGATGGATGGGTGTTTGCTTTTGTGGATGAGTTATAAGTTGCTGGCAGGCAGTGCAATACAAGCACTGGGAAGCAGAGTGGAAGCTTCCCAATAGCTAGACTATATTTTGGCTGACAAAAATGATGGTCTTTGCATTGTTTTCTGGAGTCTCAATCCTAATGCTGTAGGCATGGGTGTAGAATTTATAAATATGGAAGATAATAAGGAACTGAGAACTAGAACATGCAGGCAGTTTTTAAATGAAAGAGAAAAAGGTAGGATACCAGAATGTTAAACATATACATAGGTTTAGAGATATGACATTATATTAAAGACATACTGTGCATTTTTAATATCCGTGTAAAAAGACTATTGGTCTTTCAGTGTTCACGCTTTTTGATCCTTAGCTCCTTCATTTCTAAGAATGAACGGGGCTGTGCTCTGTCACTGTATCCCACGCGGAAGTCCTGAGCAGTTTTCATCATTTTTGAAAGCCTGGAAGTTACATGCTTCTCCGTCATGAGAACCCGCAGGCTACCTGAAGCATGGTGTTTCCTCAAGTTTGACTTGAATTTTAGAGTCAGTGTGTGGAGTTGTTGGCTTGAACACCCTGATCAGGGACGTTGATTGGCTGCTTTGTGGATGCGGGTGACGTGGGTGGGGCAGTAGGAGGGGGAGACTTGGCACACTTCCTGAGAAAAGAAAAAAACTCGGATGGAATTAAGTCTGTGGAACCAAAGCTGACCTGGGTGCCCATCTTAGTTTCTGTTGCTGCCCAACAGATCACCGCATAAACGAACACATTTAGTATCTCACACCTCTGGTAGGTCCAGCTCTGGACACAGCATAACTGGGTTCTCTGCTCGGAGCCTCACAGGCTGAGGTCAGGGCCAGACTGCACTCCTCCGAAGCTTGGCGGCCTCTTCCAGTTCAGTCAGGCTGTTGGCAGAATTCACCTCATTGTGGTTGAAGAACTGAGGTCCCAGTGTCCTTGCTGGCTCTTGGCCACAGGTCAGTCTCATCACCAAGGCCGCTCTCAGGTCCTCGCTCGGTGACTGGCTGATTTCCTTTTGGTGAACCAAGAGTGACATCCCCTGTTAACTGATGCCACCCACACTCAAGGGAAGGGGATTGTGCAAGAGGCACAACACTAGGAGGGTGTCATGGGCCCTCTTCCAGTTCTGCTGCCACAGTGCTCCATGCATGTGGTTGAACTGGTGAGGGAAAGGGAGTGGGGGAGTAATAAATGAAAAGTCAGCCTCGAGTTCCTCAGTGGCAGGGCCAAGGCTCGTGCCCCTGTAGCCACATCCTCAAAACGGGGAACTGCAGTAGACTCACAGCTACTAGATGTCCATAGAGGAGGCACATGAGCCAGCCTCGGGAAAATGGGGAAATAGGAAATCCTGTGACACTTGCAGCACTCAGGCTGCAGGCCAGGCTTGTTGTATCCGCCATCCCTCCATCCCTCAGCCCTCGGGGAATGTCAAGCATTTTGGTCAATCCTCCTTGGTATCTTTCAGGAAGTGTGTTGATGTCAGCAGCTCATACTGTGTCAGAAAAGTGAGGGAAACGGGCACTGAGATCACCGCTCAGAAAGTTAAAATGAGGGTGTTTTCTGCAGCTCACTGCCCAAGGACAAAATCCAGGCACAGCCCACTCGACCTCTAAGAACAGGACAGGGACCTCCATCCTTTGGTGCTGTGTGAGCTGAGCCCTCTGATAGGCCATTGGTGCTGTGTGAGCTGAGCCCTCTGGTAGGCCATTGGTGCTGTGTGAGCTGAGCCCTCTGGTAGGCCATTGGTGCTGTGTGAGCTGAGCCCTCTGATAGGCCATTGGTGCTGTGTGAGCTGAGCCCTCTGATAGGCCATTGGTGCTGTGTGAGCTGAGCCCTCTGGTAGGCCATTGGTGCTGTGTGACCCCAGGTGCCTGCTGGGCTTCCTCATTTGTGGTTCTGAAAACCGCAGACTCGCTTGACTAAGTGGCACACTGGCTTTTGTGTCATACAGTCAGCTGGGGAGCATGTCCTTAGTATCGATTGGGTTCTCAGGACTGTCTCCTAAGCTCCCTAGGAAATGGCACTAGCAAACAGCACTGTGGAGGGGTTAGGTGGGGATGCGAGACCTGTGTGTGAGAGACTCATAGAGCCCCACATGGTTTTCCCCAGTTACAAGTAGGTGAATTATGTTGTGTGGAATATAACGAAATCTTACTGGAAGGGTTTGTTTTAGGTCGTATGATAAGGAGTCTGACATTTACATTGTTTGATTTAGAAACTTCAGCTTTGTTCTTCAGACTCAGTGAAGAGATTATGGTATAAGAATCAAGTTGGTTTTTCTATGTGATGGGAAAGGTCTTAGTAGTTTTTTGCTAATACTGTATTTGATGTCTTAGAAACGTGCAGTGAGGACAGATCGTATAAATGTCTAGTGGAGTTTTCCGTGAGAGAGACCCCTAAGGGTTTATATCCGACTTTCCAGCAGTTTGGAGGAAGGGTATGGGGGCCTGTGTGAGGTGAGGCTAGGGAGACAGGGTTCCTGATGGCCAATTTCCAAATGGAAGAGACCTTGCCCCCCAATGAGGGAAAAATAAGAAAATATTTGTTTTCATAATTACCTGGCTAGGTTTTGGGGGAAATTGTGTCTGTTTTATTACGATTGTCTACACTTAGAGTTTCAGTTCCGGTATGTTGACTGTGTTGTGTCAGGGACAGAAGTCCCTTCTTGTTAGCGTGACAGTGAAACTGTCCAGAGTGAGCGACTTCTCTCCCTCGTGGCCTTCCCCAGGTCCATGCTGGGAAGTGGTGAGTGGTGAGTTTTTGAAGGGGACGGATGACCTGCAGCTGGGAGCCTGTGAGTGCGTCAGGAGCTTCAGTGTTCTGGGACCCAGACAATGGCCCTGGGATGTAGGAGAGGAGTGTTTGCCACAGGAGCAAACCCCAGAGCTCAGTTGCTTCTGGGGCGGAGAAAACCCTCTCCAAACCCCCTTGGGTTTCCGCAGTCACCCAAGCTTCAGGGGATGACCTGTGGATTTCACTACAGGTAATTAACACGGTGCTGATCACGCCATTTTGAATGAGCTCTTTAGAATGGAATTATAACTCCTTCATCACCCCTTGTACTTACAGAACTGTTGGACTTGAGAATAATTTACTTCCTAGAGAAAAGGTTTCTCTGTAATAATGGGGTTTTAATATATCAAATGATATTCGATATTCGATGGGGTCACCATTCTAACTGTAGGCAGCAACAAAGCAAAAATCTGGACAGAAATTTTAGATCTACATCCAGAAAGTAAAAGACTAAAATTCAGCCGTGTTTAAGGAAGTTCAAACCATCCTGCTTATCCCAGACATCCCCCATAGTGTTTAAATTTATAATATTGATTGATGTAGATTTGTATATTTAAAATAGATTTAAGATAGAAGAGGAGTTGGCACATTTTTGGACGTGCCAGATAGCGTTTTAAGGTTTCCGGATGCCTGTGGTCTCCGTTGCAGCCACTCAGCCCACAGCTGAGCTGGGAAGCTGATGGTGGAGAGCAGGCCTGGCCCAAGGCTGTGCCTGCCCGTGCAGCCTGCAGCGTGGTTTGAAGGCTGCAGAGGAGAGGCAGCCTCCCTTTTCCTCTCGAATACTTTGGAGAGCAGAGAAGCTGTAAGACATCAGCGGCCGTCTCTGGAGCCTGGCCAGGAGTTCTACTTAGTCTTGGGTGATGTAATTTTCATCAGGTTGGAGCAGTCCAGGTAACCCCGCCCCCTTGATAGGTCTCCAGTGCCATCAGGAAGATGGTGCTCAAGGCTGGGTCCCGAGGAAGCTCCTCTCCTTCACTGGTGCCCAGCTCTGCCACACCCAGCTCCCGTTTGTAGCATAGTGTGTAATGTTCCTGTGCTATCCTGAAGCATAATTAACACATAATTCAGAGACCAGGATCTGCTTTAATCAAGAAGCAATGAAATACATGATACCGGCAAACATTTACTTAAGTCTGTACATGCTGAGGTCTGACTGTACTGGAACCGAGAACCTGGAGGCACCTGTCTGCTTCGAGGATATAAATCTACATGGCCTAGCAGCTCTCTTTGTTAGGTCTTGCTGAGGAAAAATAAAGTCAGCCCACGAGGAGAAGCTGCTTATCTCAGGGCAGAGAGCCGCTAATGAGTCTGGACTTGAAGCCAGTCCTCACCCTTTGGAAGCACAGCTGCAGCAGATGGAATAATGTTTGCAGCCATAGGTAGACGCTCCATGGGTGGGACATCCCCAGAGGCGCACTGCAGCCGAGGAGGTGGGGACTCAGAGACCATGAGCCCCATTGCTGCTGGTGACTGGGTTTTCTGAAGTGAAGAGCTCTTGGTACATCTCCGAACCAAGTACTGTAGAAATCTCTGCCATTCGCAGGAGAGCTGTGCTCCCGGGAGATGTAGTGTGTGATAACTCTGCCCACATTGTTTCTGTTTATGCACAAAATGCAGTTGGGGTCTAAGCTCAGGATTTTCATTTCATTGAGTAGCTGGCAAAAGACATTGGAAAGCCAGGCAAGATGCTTAATGAGTGGTGCCTGCATGAGTGTGTGAGTGTGAGTGTGAGAGTGTGTGTGTGTGTGTGTGTGTGTTAGGAGTCTGTCCAACATTCCTGGCTCTCATCCTCTCCATGCCAGGGTCCCCCATCATTGTGACCATTACAGATGCCACCAATAGATTTCCAAATAGAAACCAGAACAAAGGCCCGTGGAGGCGAGAATCCGTGAAGAGTGTGGTCACCAGGTCGAGTGTCTGGATCAGCACTTTGCTGTGCTCGGGTAGTGCCCATGGCCTGGCTCCCCTCAGAGCTTCTGAGCTGTTGTTCTTTGAACGCTTTTCTCCCTTTCTTGTGTTCTGCTTCTGTCTTTTCCCTTTGCCTCCCACCCTCTCTGGCATTACCCCATTTCCCTGGTCATTTACCTTTTGTATCATCCTTTCAGTTAAAGTTTTGTATGTGATGTTCCAACATGCTGGAGAGTTTTATCATTTCTTAGGTTGTTGAGAATAATTTATTCCCAGTAATAATTAAAGCACTGAAATTTGCAGTGTACCTTTTCTAGCATCACTCACTTCTCTATTGATTTTTTTTTTTAAGCTGGAAAGAAAGTGGTGGAGTTAAGGCTCAATGCATATCATAATTCTGCAAACACTAGTGCCTTTCATGTGAGGTTGCTTGAAGGTGAAATTTGTCAGATGGTGCTTTTGGAGCACTTGCTTAGTGGTGCATGTTACAAAGAAGGGGAATAAACAGTTGTTTTCCATGTTTACTCTTGTTTGGTATGTGAATAGTCCAACAGTTAGGAAGTGCATTTTGCTTCAACAACTCTGTCCCTCAGTCATGACCCTGTTATACTCAGTATTGATGAACAAGCCCATTTTTTAATAATACCCTTGCTACCCCACCCAGGCCCTTTGATGATGTGTGAATATGAGCATTAAAGTGCATGTTGGAAGGGGGAGCAGTGTTATTACTACTGTTCTGTTTGAAACAAGAGTCAAGGTTATATTTTATGAACCAGGGTTGGCTATTTTCGGTTGACTTTTATGGATTTCACAGTTGAGCAGGAATGAGTCATAATCGCTACTTAATTTTCTCAAACCAGGGGGTAACACATGTTGCTCTCGGACCCTCCAGGCTGCCGGTAAAGGGGAGACAACCTTTCTTTGGGGTTAATTTGAAAGTGTGTTCACCCCTCTTCCTAGGCCGCTCTTGCCCCCTCGGCCCTCTCTGCAGTCCAAGTCTGCGCTGTGTGCCAGTTTCCTTCTCCACCCTTGTGGCTTTGATTTAATAGTATGGTTAGGACAGAATGTATGCAAGAACAAAATGTTTCATTATGGCGCACTTACGTAAAACTCTCAATATGCGAAGTTACAGAAAGTTACTTTATTGTAGACTCCAGTAGGGGATCCTTGCTGATCCTGGGGACTTGTACTCCTTTGGACATAAACTGGTGCCTAAGTTTTTTCCTTCTGATTCTATTCTCATATTGTCATAGGTCATGGGGGTTGGAGCAGATATACTTGTTGAGAACCTGCATGTACAAGGTCATTCAGGTAAAGATTCTGGCCGTAGGTATTGAAGTCTAGTTGAGAAAGTAAGGACTTAATTATAACAGCAGTAGCAGCAGTCACCACCAGCCCCTGTGATGAGAGGTACGTAAGTTATCTCATCTAAATCCTTACCACAGTCCTGCCAGAGGGGGTCTTGTTTGCCTCATTTTAGAGTGCTAGAGACCAAAGATGAGAGATGCTGAGTGGTTCAAGGCCACATGGCTGGTAGGGGCACAGTGTGTGTTTCTGCCACTGTCCTTGATTGCATATTCCCACCACACTGGGCTTCTTTCAGACCCTTGAATGACAGCCAGGCAAGCCTACTTCACTCCCTCTGGCTTCCGTTTGTTCTGCCTTCAAAGGACACTTCCTCCCTACCCCTGCCTCCCCTCCCAGCTTGGTTACATTCTAACCATCATTCCAGTTCATCTTAGGTGTTAGTGTTGCAGACTTTTCCTGCTCCCCCAATGAACTTTGTGTCCCTACCCAACCCCTGCTGTATGTTCCCATAACTGCCTGTAATCCCCAGCTTTATACTTGATTGCATTTATGGTATTATTTTATGTGTATCTGCCTTCCTTGACTCAGCTCCAGGGGCGGGAACTGCCTCGCATGGAGGATGTCCAAGAAATATTTATTAAACAAGTGAATGAATGTTCATGCTTTTGCCCACCATGTCCTATGCTACTTGCACACAGAGTAGAAAGTGAGATGTGCTCCCAGAAAGAGGTGTGCATTCTTCGGGCCGTGGGCACCACACTGAAAAATTACACACTAAGTCAGTAACAATTAACAAGGTGCATATTTTCAACACCTGTTTACTTAATGCATGCTGCCTATTGCAAAATTTCACAAAACTGGGACTTCAAAAAGGATGATGTTTCAAAAAACATGGAGTTTCTAATATGTGTTTCTGTATGTCAGAGGATCAGTTTGTGTAAGGGCACCTACTGCACCCGTAGCTGGGCCTGGGGAGGCTTTGTGGGAGAAGGAAGTGACAGGTGGGAGGGGACTGTGGGGCTGCTCAGAGTCTAGAGTGGTCGAGAGTGGGAAGTGTTGGGCTCATGCAGGGACAGGTGAGCCACTGAGCAGAAAGGTTCAGGGGGCAGTGGTGGGAAATGAAGATCCATCCGTAAGGCTGCGACTTGGCTGTGATTGAGGTCTTTCCCAGTTCCAGGTGAACGACTCATCATCCAGGAATGACAGGTTGTTGAGTTCTTGAGGAAGCAGGTAACTGCCCCCTCTTATCCTTTGGTAGAAATAAAGTACAATGTATTCTATCCCTTCTGAAGATCTTGGTTATATTTTTAATAAGATCATTTTAGATTTTTTTTTTTTACAGACTCCTCAAAAATTTACTCCTTGTTGCAATGGAAAATGCTGATGAAGTCCCTGTACAAAGAATGTGTCACAGCATGATGCCTGACTACTTGAAGCTCATAGGGAAGTACTGGCAGTGTCAGAGGTAGAGTGAATGAATGGCAGAGGATAAAGCAGTCGGCTCAGTGGTGACATTTGGGCGAGCTGGGCACTGGGTAGGGGGAGCAGGCAGTTGTGACCTTCAAAGCGGGTGGCCAGACCAGTGATGGGGACGCGCTTATTCACTGGCTGGTCTGTGGGTTGGGTGGTGCTGCGAGCGCTGCCGCTGCCGGACAGAGGCACAGCCCCCACAGGGCAGTTCTGCCATCTCAGCATCTCCCTATTGAGGGCAAGTTTACAACATGGTGGCGTCGAGGGGCATGTTCTGAGCGCTGTGTTTAGAGAATCGGTGTTAAGAAATCGTATTTGGAGTAGTGTCAGGAGTGAAATATTGAGATGGTTGCTTTGCTAACTGTGACGAAGGGAAGCATTGTAAGGATTGCAGATTGTGATACAAAATGTGTTTAGCCTATTTCGTAGACTCAGACTCAGCAGTCCATTAAGAGGAAAGTACGAACTGCCATTAGGTCATTTCACAGAGGTGTGGGGCACTGGAAAGTCCTTTATTTGAGAAAAGGTCTGAAATGACTATTACAATTTTTTTTTGAGTTCATATACCAACCTAGATTATTTTCAAGGAATGTCTATAATGCATCGTGTTCATAAGAAAAGATTAGTTTGCTTTGGGTTAAAATGCATTATTTTTCTTGTAAAATAATTATTTTCTAAAAAGTATATAAAAGAAAGGGATTTTACTTTGCCTGAAATTCAGGCTCTGGGTTGAGTATGGGGGGAGAGGAGGACTTGGGGGGAACCTGTCAGGTTTTGGCTATGGCTTCCTGGCCGCCTTAGCTCCAGTAAATGGTGATGTCTCATCTGTGACCCCAGAGTGTCTGCTCTCCAAAGTGTAGACCACAGATGTATTTATCTTACAGGCTAGGTTAGTCATTGGGTGAGCTAATTGGTTTGGGAAATGCTTTGAAAACTGTAAAGGACTATATAAAATATTAATAGTTTTAACAGTTTAAAGGTGAGAATATTGGCCAGTGATCATTTGGCTAGGTCCAAATGTGGTTTAATTTACAAAAACTGGAAATCTAGAGAAATGAAAAATTTTCCTCTTTCCAAACCACAAATGTGAAAACCATAATGAAATTTCAGCACTTATGTATACTCATTTTAATCTACAAGCATGTATTTATGGAATGAGTTCATGGGAAAGTTATCAAAAGCTTTTGGGAAGGGGACATTTGCTTTTTGTGGTTTTGCTGATAAAACAATACGTTTTTGACAAAACGTAAAACTTACGACCGTAGATTCTACCCACTGGCCTGGTAGTTAGATCACCTATTGAACAAATACTTTATTCATGGTAGGGGCCTTGCTAATTTTATTGAGCTGCCGATTTCTCAGAATGAAAGTTCAAATAATATGGAATCGTGGTGGTTTGGTCATTCACAGGGCAGTTTAATAAAGCTATTTTCCCAGAACATCAAAGGTCCCCAAAGACTAAAAAATTACTGGTGATTAAAGGTAGTTTCTTTTTTTTTTAAAGTATTTTTATTGACTTCAGAGTGGGAGAGAAACATCAATGATGAGAGAGAACCATTGATCAGCTGCCTTCTGCATGCCCCACACTGGAGATTGAGCCTGTAACCCAGGCATGTGCCCTGACCGGAAATCAAACTGTGACCTCCTGATTCATAGGCCCACGCTCAACCACTGAGCCACACCGATCGGCCTAAAGGTAGTTTCTTTAATTCAAAGATTCAAAATCTTAAAAATGTTCATCTTTTTTAGTATATCAAAAAAATCATTTTAAGGAAAAAGTCTTAATTATAAAATCCACTGTTGATTCTTCAGGTCTTAGTTTTTTTTAGTAAACTACTTGGCCAAGCAAGGTAACGAATACATAAGCAGTCCTCCTTCTATTCAGTGCCCCAAACAGAACTGTTGATTTCAGGAATCGTTTGCTTAGAATATATTCATTTATTTCTCCAGAGGAGTATTTGGCCAAGGCATTAAACTTTATCACTATTTAGTTATTAAATATATCGAAATTTTGTGTGTTTTTAGGAGAGAAGAAATAATTATACTGTGTCTACTCAAAATGACCTGCCTTCCATTCTGTTTGTATGTTTTAAATCAGCTACAGAACAATGTTTTATGTAGAATGTTCTTGTAACATTTCCAAACATTTTGTTTTGCAGTTTTACTGACATGCATCTGACATGGCACTAAAATCGCCCATTTAAGGTATATGATTCAGTGGTTTTTTAGTAATTCACAAAGTTGAACACCCAACCTGACTGTCAATTTTAGGTTATCTTTAACACATCAAAGAAATCCCACTCTCCTTAACCTTCGTCCCCCTAGTCTTAGCATCCCTCCTAGTCCTAGGCTTCTGCTAAGCTACTTTCTTTCCCTGTGGATTTGCCCATAAAACAACCTGTTTTCATAACTGGAGAGAGGTGTTCTCCAGAAGGTTCTGGCCGTCTGCGTGTTGTCTTGTGTGAGAACTTGGTGCTCCTTTCTAAGCTGCTGAGCGAGGAATGGCACCTCCTGCCTGCTCATCAGCGTCAGCTATTTTGCTTTGGTGCTGATGTGGTTGTTGACACAGTGGTTAGGAGGCAGTGGGTACAGTGATATGGTAGTGCGGCTGTAGGTGTGGTATGTGTGATGTAGGGTTGGTAGCGAGTGGCTTGCATGCTGCTGTGAACGTCAGATAATCAGAGTTGGGGGGGGGCTGACATGGCACACACGCTGGAGATGCCTGGGCACACATGGGGCATGCACCTGCTGCTGCCAGCCGTTGCTGGGTGGAAACCAACAGCATTTGTAGCCTTGACACAGATGGAGGTGACACAGTGGAATCTGAGACATCAGACCCTCCGCACAGTCACCGAAGTCACTGCCAGCCTGGCGCTTCAAATGCCTGGCTGATGCCTGAATTTGGCCACTTCATTGGTACCCACCTCGGCTCTCTGACTGATAATAACCCGTTGGCCTCCAATAGTGGTTCGGACTTGCTCGCCAGGTATTGAAAGGGAGACGGCTTACAAACTGAGCCAACACCTGGTTGCCTGGTTTTTAATGAGAGGTTGCTACTATCTGAAGAAGAGTTAATAGCCAACTATTTTCCTTCTTTCTTAGCATTAGTGCTGTTACTATTTATTGGGCAAGATGACCGTTAAGGATGATACTCCGAGTATTTAAAATAGCCACTGCCCCTGTCTTGCCTGGCTATAGTCAACAGGGCATGGAGAAGAACTACATAAGATACGTTTCCCTTTTTACTTTCTGTGAATTTAAAAGTGACTATAATGCTCTGATTAAGTCAGAGAGAGGGAGTGATTTCCATGTGAGGAAGCTGAGTTTGGGTTAGATTTGTTGTTAATAGGTGTTAATAGAAGTAGAAGTTGGAAAAATGCGCAGTGATTCTGTCTCTGGAGGGTACAGCAGGTTTTGTGGATGAACTGGCTCCCTGCATGCCACGGAGGACGCTCTGTGAGTAGGAAGTAAGTAGGTGGTGAAAAACATGTCACTGTTTTCTTCAATGCCAATTTGAACTTTTGAATGATCCTGCTCAATACTTAAAGACACTTATAATGTCCGAAACAGGGCCCCTTCTCTGTTGCACTGCAGGGTAAATGGAAGCCACATTGTCATACCATGTTTGTGACTGGTTCCTGGTGGCAGCTCCGTCACCATGTGGCCTCAGGTGCAGGTGCAGGCGTCCTGCCTCCTTGATGCTCCAAGTGCATATCATCAGGACTGTGTTAAAAACAGAATTCAGTCTTTGTCCATTTTCTTTAACTTTTTATGCTTCTTTTTTCCTTTGATGCATAAAGTGAAGTCTTGCAGTGTAGTTTTGTAATGGGACTGGGGTACGACCCGGTATTTTCCGCTTGGTCTTGCATGGGGCTGCGTGATGCGGAGAAGTCACCGGTCCCATGTCCTCCAGCTCCGGCACCGCTGTTAGTTAATGAGCCCCTGAAAATCTCCGTTTATCATGGAAGGTGGCTATAAAAACATGTGCTTCATAGAATTAGGAGAGTTGCCAGCTCATGGTATTAGCTCAACGAATGGTGATGCCGGTGATAATGCTACATTTGGGCCATATTTTCATAGAGGATGGTAGGAGGTCACATGTAATCTGACATTGTTGGGCATGGGCTTGAAATAGCAGAACGTCCATGGTGGCTGCATAATCAAATTTAAAAAATAATAAGAATTGAAATTAACGGGAATAGTCCCAGAATATATAAATGGCATTCTGACTTTATGCTTACATATTTGTTTTTGATAGAAAGTCTAACAGTTACCTTGTATCTTTCTTTTCTGGTTAGCAATTTAGACCTCTTCCAACCCCACGTGCCCCAGCCTTTTCTGGTGCTTTTGTGGCTGTCAAAATGTACCTCCTCTTCCTGTACTTAGTTGAAATGTACAGAATAAGAATTACATGCAGTGATTCAATCTGCAGTGACAGCTTTTGTGGGTCCAAAAGTTTGGGTCTTCGGCACACTGACATGGGAGAAATAGTGTCATCCCACCCCACCCCCTAGTCTACTCCCCCCAGACCCTTGGAGATGTTGAGATGTTGTTCACATAATCAGTGAGCTCATAGCTGACTTCCATTAACTGGGTGTTTGATTGATCATTGACTTCCCTGTTGAATCCTCACTGACTTCATCAGTTGCTACCACCCATTTCACAGACTCCGAGACCAAAGGCCACCCAGTTGCAGAAATGAATTCTGATCAGACTGAACCAACCGTGAAAACACACATTCTTCCCGCCATTGTCTGCCTTCACGTTGTGTGGAGCGGACAGTACAGGAACTTAAGCGACTGTGGACTTCATAATGGACATACAAAGCTCAGTTCAGCAACTACTAAAGATGGATAGGGAACTGGATGGGGTCGAAAGGAGCAGCACCCTGCCCCATCTGTAGGAAAGGCTTCATGAACTCTGAGACTGGCCTTAAAAGAAGTATGCTTCAGAGGGTTGGGGGTGGGGGGAGGGGACCGTGATGGGAGCAGGAGTATTTTCTTGATTTTGAAGGAATTCACACATAATTTATAAATTGATCCAGAGGACTCCATCTTTCTGTCTAAAATGTTTTCTAGGTTTTCCTGTCTCTCCAGCTGTACCTTTTTTCCTTACTTTGCAGCCTGTATTTTGCGATTTTGCAGGATTTTGTCTTTAGTCTGTGAGTAATAAGTTTTCAAATAATAATAAAGTTAATGGGAATCATACAGGTTTTTGGAAGAAGGCTTCGGTAAGTAAGTGAAGCTGGAAGCATATTTGCTGTTATGAATACGGTGTGATTCCATTGGTTTATTCTAGCTGATAAATGATTTCTAAAAATGGGCTCAGTTATTTCTACTATTTGCAGTTCAGTAGGAAGACTTTCAAATCATGAGCTCAGTGGGGACAATCGAAGACAACGGAGTTCCGGTGACAAGATGATTGGGAACGACTGATGGGTTTTGTGTGTGAGAATCACTGTACAGTTTTAGCCAAGCTGTTATCTTGAGGCTGTCCCCTTCCATAACAGCACATTTTCATTCCCCTCACTCTTCCCTTGCTGTGAACAGTTGCATTTAAGCATTATCAGCATTAAAAACATATTTGGGAGGAAATCCAAGCCAAGCATCTGTTAACCAGCCAGACATTTTCCAAAACCCTTTCAGCTGTAAGGAGTGGGCTTGCCTGCCACGTGCTCTGACACAGGAGGCAGCCTGCATGCCTTCCCTGGGGGAGGGGGGCCTTTCAGACAGGAAAGACGACTGACAGGTTACTGAAGGCAGAAAAGTCTGAGTTATACGAAGTCATAGACAACAGGACCCCCCGGTGATCATTATCTGATAAATTTCTGCACATCTTCCCATTGGTTTGAATTTGAAAGGATATTAAACTTTGATTTTTCTACCTACTTTCTTTTTTATTTTTATTATCAAGATGGGATTTCTTGTTTTTCCCTTTAAAAATATTGTTATTGCATTTTAGAGAGGAAGGGAGAGGAAGGTAGGGAGCGAGGGGAGCGAGAGAGAGAGAGAAATATCCATGTGATGTGAGAAGGAAACGTCTGTCGGCTGCCTCCTGCACACCCCCTTCTAGGGATTGAGCCCCAAAACCAGGCATATGCCCTGACACACTGGCCAAGGCAAGATGGGATTTCTTCATTAAAGCTGTTGACCAAACCTATTTTGTAACATAATATGATAAAGGTTTGAAATTTATAATATTTCTCATGTATTGTGAAACAAGTTTTTAAGAGTAGTTGTTTGGTCCATAGAGTGTCTGAGTGATTAAAATACCAATGATATCTCAGCTGGCGTGGCTCAGTGGTTGAGTGTTGACCTAGGGACTAGGAGGTCACGGTTTGATGCCCCATCAGGGCACATGCCCGGGTTGCAGTCCCGAACCCCAGTAGGGGGCATTCAGGAGGCAGCTGATCAGTGATTCTCATCATTGATGTTTCTAGTTCTCTCTCCCTCTCCCTTCCTTTCTGAAATCAATAAAATATATTTTAAAAAATACCAATGATAATTTCTTAAGGAAATAGCAGTGCATTGAATATGCTGAAAGGAACAGAAATGCCCCTTTGATTGTTTTATTTTATTTTATTTTTGGTGAATGTCTCTGAAACAATTTGAGGGTTTTATTTAAAGAAAGTATTTTCCAAATGCTTTTCTTTCATTTTAACTACAAGTGTAGGCCTTTGCGGGGGGAGGGGGGCTTTCTCATATTCAAATTCATAGTTAGGTCATTTTAACACCATACATTTGCCTATGATAGGGAAGAAAATGATATTGATTTCGGGAAACTAGGTAGAATTACAGAATAGGCAGAAGATTTTGTAATTTTTTAGGGATCGTTTAGTATGATTGTAAAATCTGCCTCGTAAAACCAATAACTCCATTAGGGTTTTCTTTACCGGACACCGTGGGAGCAGCCTAGGAGGGTAGATAGAATCTGCCAGCGGTCACTGACTAGGACTGTGCACTTCAAAAAAGTCATTAGGGCTTTTATGCAATTGAAACTCCATTCCTGTTATAACCTATTTATTTGTTGTGGATACAGAGACATTTTCAGCTCCAAAACTATGTAGCGATCTTCACATTTTATTTAAATAACACAGTTTAAAGGAGGCAAAGCAGTACTTTATGATCTGAAACGTCATTTGCTCACTTTAGGGTCTTGCTTCTTCACTCCCTCCCCAGACACACTTTGTAATCACATTGGCTTCTAGTTTTACACATTAGATAGTCCAGTTGTATCCATTGTGTAGCCTGTCACTGCCACATGGGACACATTATATTTTATGGGTAGCTTGGAACAGTTTTTTTTGTAGCAATATATTTGAGTATTATAATTTTTACTAAAATTAAAAGAAAATATTATTTTAACAGCATTCTAAATGACAACAGGCACAGCAACCGTGGTCACTTACGGGTCTTAGTGTATGTATACCAGGCATTATTTTAAACCTTGACTTGTATTAACTCTAACGCTCACTGCAGCACTGCAAGGTGGACGTAGTGTTTCAGCGATATGGACACTGAGATGCAGAGAAGTTAACTGACGCACCGCAGGCCACACGGCTCCTAAAGGGCAAAGCTAGGCTGGCACTCGAGCAGTGTGGCCTTACTCCTTGGCTCTTAATCACATGCTGCTGTTCTGATTGGTGCTTTCAGCTGACCGGTAGAAAGTTCTCTTCTCCATTACATTAATGTGGTCTTAGAATGTGAATATATGTATCATGTATGTAATAAAAATTTGTACGTTGAGTAAAAGTTGTTAAACATAAAACACGAAAGAGACCATCCTGTGCAAACCTAAAGTTTTCTCATTTTTGTAATTAAAAATACCATTAAAGGTGATGGAGATTCGCATAAGGGGAATCTTCACAAGAGGCATAGAGAGGTTTCTGGTTTTGTATCCACACTCTTTCACAGTGAATACTTGTTTTATCTGCCCTTTGGTTCCTTGAATTCCCACCATTTAGTGTATTGATTGTTGGAAAATAAAGCAGAAATAGGAAACAGCGGCCCCACCCCCTCTAAACTCCCTCTCTACTGGGGAAGGTGAATTACATGCTGCCAGGAAGTTCCAGTAGAGGAGACTTTCAGAACAGACACGCAGTAGTGAGCAAGGGGGGGAGCACCCTGACTCTGGGCCATGTAGGCAAGCCAGCAGGTGTGGAGTGGAGACTGTCTTCTCCCCCACCCTCCAGCTGAGGGGCTCAGGCGGAGCGGGGAGGGGTGGAGGTGAGGTTGTGGGCGCTCCCACGGCCTTCTTTCTGAAGGACCTTATTTCAGGCTTCCCGCTTCTCTGTCTTCTTTCATGTTTTGCTATCATCCTCTCTTTCATCTTCATTCACATTTATCCTCCTCTCAATGTTCAGCCCGTAGCTGAGGAATGGAGTGTTTCTTTAAAAGTTTAATTTAATTTTGAATTAAGTTTATATTCCCTAATGCTAGTAAACTTTCCCCTCACTCCTACCAAGTTGTTTCTAGCTTATAGAGCCCTTGGTTGATTTTTCTTTGTGCTACTCGATTTTTAAAAGTTTCCACGAACGTGCTTGTTCTAATGGTAACTTTTATTATGAGAGTCTCTTAAGTTAGAAAATGATTTTTGGGAAGACATACCTCAAATACAGATGATAATGAGAAAGCATACCTTAGTAGAGGTCTGACCTGCGAGGATCGGGCTGAAACTGGCTGGCTGACATCCCCTGAGGGGTCCCAGATTGCGAGAGGGCGGTTCTTGGGTGACACACCTCAGAATCCGGCACCCTCCTCTCTGGTTCCCGGCATGTCACCCGAGAATCGTAGCTTTCTAGTCACCACAGCTCTGCAGTTCCTGTGTTGAGTGTCTTGCTCCCTGATGGTCATTGTGCATCATAGCTACCGGTGGAAAGGTCGGAAGTTCGCTTAGGCTGGCCCCACCCCCAATGGGCTCCTACCACCCTGATCAGCCCGCAGCCCCTCCCCCTGGCCGGCCCTGCCCCTGATCGCCCTCCCATCTCAATAGGGGGCAGGGAAGGCCAGGCAATCTCCTCCAGCCCCTCCCCCTGGCCACCCCACCCCTGGTTGCACCTCCCACCCCAATAGGGGGTGGGGCTGGCCAGCCACCCACCCCTAGCCCCTTCCCCATGCCATTGTCCCCCAATCGGCTCCCAACCCCAATTGGTGGTGGGGTCTGCTGGCCAATCACCCACAGGCCTTCCCCCAGCCAGCCCAGCCCTGATTGGGCCCCAATTGGGGTAGGCCGGCCAGCCAACCTCCCGCCATCTCCTTCTTCCAACAGTCCCAGCCCCAATCTGTCCCAATTGGGGCTGGGCTGGCCAGACCCCACCTATGCACGGGAAGAGGGGGTTCCCTCTGCCCAGCCTGCACCCTCTCCAATTGGACATCCCTCTCGCAATCTGGGACTGCTGGCTCCTAACTGCTCACCTACCTACCTGCCTGATCACCCTTAACTGCCTCTGCCTGCCTGTCTGATTTCCCCTAACCTCTCTGCCTGCCTGATGGCCCCTAACTGCCCTCCCCTGCCAGCCTGATCTCGCCCCCCACCTTCCCTCTTCTGCTGGCCTGATCACCCCTAACTGCCCTCCCCTGCAGGCCTGATCACACCCCCAACTACCCTCCCCTGCAGACCTGATCTTGCCCCCAACTGCCCTCTTTGCCTCGACCCCCACCACCCTGGTTTTGTCTGGAAGAAAGTTGGACGTCTGGAAGATGACTGACTGGTCATCCCAGTCTAATTAGTTTATTACCCTTTTATTAGTGTAGATAGATTATATAGGATAGGATTGCTTATATGGGGGGGAGGAGCCTTTTTCAAGCAGAAGGAGATACTCTTGGCAGACAAAAATACATAATCCCTATATCTGGAATGATAGCCATATGCACTATACTGCCAAACCAGTCATTAAAAAATTGAACCGCTTTCTTATACCTTACACCAAATAGCTATTGCTCTTAAAACCTCTCCTTAGCCTCCACCTTAGGTTCTGCCTTCACAGTTCACCCAGATTTGGTTCTGATTGGTTTGTTTCTATGCCAGTCAGTGTCAAAAGCTCCGCCTCCTAGGCAGCCATTGACTCCTTGCACTTCAACCAGATTTGGTTCTGATTGGTCAGTTTCTATGCCAGTCAGCGTCTCTGGGCCTATCTCAGAGAGGCTGATCAACAGCCCCCCCCCCCCCCCCCCCCAGGCCTGAAGAGAAACTGAGGCATGGCTGCTGGTGAAGCCTGGAGAGAAAGAAAGAAGCAAGGGCTGAGCAACAGCTGGCATGGAGGCTGCAGATCAGACCCTGCCTCTCTCTTTGACCCTCTTTCTGGGCCTGATCCACAGCCTCCTCAGCAGTCAGTGCTGGGTCACAGCACCCACAGCAGTGGCAGTCAGTGCTGGGTCACAGCACCCACAGCAGTGGCAGTCAGTGCTGGGTCGCAGCACCCACAGCAGTGGCAGTCAGTGCTGGGTCGCAGCACCCACAGCAGTGGCAGTCAGTGCTGGGTCGCAGCACCCACAGCAGTGGCAGTCAGTGCTGGGTCGCAGCACCCACAGCAGTGGCAGTCAGTGCTGGGTCGCAGCACCCACAGCAGTGGCAGTCA
>PVJC01008610.1:0-48131 GCA_004026665.1 Murina feae | reverse complement strand
TGAGTGGCGGCCGCCATGTTGGCTGGGCTAATTTGCATACAGCCGCTCTGATTGGCTGGTGGGCGTGGCTTACCCTGTCTCGGAGAAACGGTTAATTTTAATATTTCGCTTTTATTAGTTTAGATAAGCCTATTTCCCCACAGCTCCATAGATGCTGGGTTTTATCAGACTTTAAATCTTCACCAGGATAATGTGAAAAGATGAGATCTCTGTTGATTAAATTTTCATTTATCTATGAATGAGTTTGGGCACATTTGCTGTTTACTGACTGGGAAGTGTACTGTGGAGTAAATAAGAGTGAGGGTTCTAGAGCAGTAGACTTCAAGCATTTTTTCAGTGTTTGAAAAAGAAACTCTTTCAAATACTCCCTACATGTTTTTAAATAACTATATAACTTTTTCTGTTTTAAAGTCTAATATTGTCTATTTGATGTCTAATATTTTTTATCATAAGTTTAAATAGTTGTTAAATATATTATTCGTTGAATGTTCTATTACACATGTGATTTAAATATATTTCTGTTAAATCTTTGTATCCGCAGATTTATCTTATTCTCAATTTATGGAAAAATGATGAATTTGTTACCTATTTTATAAAGCTAGTTGTCATTGTGAAAACCAGATTGACTTTTTCAGAAAAGTCTGAGTTTTTAAAAAATATTTATTTTTATTGATTTCAGAGAGGAAGGGAGAAGGAGAGGGAAATAGAAACTGGGATTAGAGCCTGCAACCCAGGAATTGAACCGTGACCTCCTGTTTTATAGGTCTATGCTCAACCACTGAACAACACCAGCCGGGCTACTTTTTAATTCAAATAAACATGTTTACTAGTATATGCCCTCCTGAGTTTCTTCTAATTTTAATCTAAGATAGATATGTGAAAATAAGGAGGGGGAAGTAGAGGGGAGAAAAGAAGGGAGGGAGAAAAGAAGAAAGGGAGGGAGAGCAGGAAGTTCAAGAACAGAGCTTTTTCAGTGTTTGGCAAAATCAAAGATTTCTTACCTACACCCAGCTCTGACATTGGAGAAGAGAGCTGCATTCTTGAGTTGTCCCTTTGTTAGCAGTACATCGCAGGACAATGTACTATAACAAGGCAAGTGAATGCCTTTTTGTTAAGTAGGAGAACGTACCGTGGAAGCAGAGGAAGGAAAGGTGGCTGTAACATGGATTATATTACCCATCTCAATGGATTTTTGTGGACATCCTATATTATAAAAGGCTAACATGCAAATCAACTGAAAAGTGGAATGACCAGTTGCTATGACATGCATTGACCACCAGGGAGCAGACGCCTCAACACAGGAGCTACTCCCTTGGTGGTCAGTGTCCTCACACAGCGGGGAGCGCTGCCTAGCCAGCAGCCAGGCTCATGGCTGGTTTTGTGCAGCATCACTAAGGATTTCCAAGTGCCTCTCTGAAGGATCTCCCCACGAGTGCAGGAATTTCATGCACCGGGCCTCTAGTTGAATCTATAACTCCATGAATAGTGCCTGGCACATAACAAATGTTTAATAGAGGTAGCCTGTTCATATTTTTTACCACCCTTTCAACTGTATCATTCCTCCTTTTCTTCTTTTTATGTGCCTTGTCATTGTGTATTAGGGATATTAACTGTTTTCATATGAACAGATATTTTAAAATAAAATTTTAATTAAAATTGCTTTATAGAAATCTAAAATTTCTGTGTAGACAGGTATATCAATCTTTTCCTTATGGCTTGTGTTATATCGATCCTTAGCTTATACATTTTTTAACCAGTTTTCCTTCAATATTTTTATATTTAAATAACAGATTTATCTGTTTATTTTGGTAAAGGAGTAAAGTACAGAGAATGCTCCATTCCCACCTCAGATCCTTCACCTCCTTCCCCTGACTGATTTAAAATGCCTCTGGTTTTTTATGTTGCAATCCTGCATATGCTTCTATGTGAGTCTGTAATTATATTCTACTCTGTTGATGTTTGGCTATTTCTATCTAATCTAATAAAAGAGTAATATGCAAATTGACTGTCACTCCAAGACACCTAAACCACACCCACCACCCAAGCCACACCTCCAAGTCAATCAGAGGGGTTGTATGCAAATTAACCCAGCCAAGATGGAGCCGGCTGCCAGGGAGCTAGAGTAAACAGGAGGCTTCTGTTGCAACTGCCTGACTAGGCCATTAGGCCTCTGCTCAAGCAACAATGTTTCAATTATAGAAGCCATAGAGCTGAAGCAAACAGGAGGCTTCTGTTGCCTGGCTAGGCCTCCACTCAAGGTAACAAAGTTTCAATTATAGAAGATAAATAAACCCCAGAAACCTGATTCCAGCCAGCCTCGCTGGGACTTTGGGTCAATGGGAGCTGTGGCCAGCCTGAAAATGGCCCTCAGCCCCTCACCCAGCCTGGCCACACCCCCATGGGGTGAGCGTCCCCACTGGGGAGGCTTAGCCAGCCTGCAAGCAGCCATCAGCCCCTCACCAGGCTGGCCAGGCACGCCAGCAGGTGGACATCCCCCAAGGGGTCCCAGACTGTGAGAGGGCACAGACCCCTCCCACGAGTGCACAAATTTTTGTGCACTGGGTCCCTAGTACTAATATAACAATGCTTTAATTATTATAATTTTAAATGGTTTCCTTCTCAAATTGTATTAATTTTTAAAATTTAAAAACCCCTACCCACATTTGTGTATCATGTAAGACAACCCAAAGATGCATAATGAAAAGGTTAATAATTACTTTCCTATATCTCCTCACCTCCAAATCCCCAAATGTCCAGCAGCTGGAACAGGGAATGTCCTGGAGTTCCCTTGATGTGCTAGTGTAACCCTCTGTTGTTTCTAATATGTGAAGGTGTGGAGGGGGCACTGGGAGAGCTGGGGCAGCTAGAGGGCACCAGAAGAAATATTATTACCACTGGGATAGCCACACTAGTGTGTACCAGTCAAATATGAGCCGCATGAGTGTGTGTACAGGCATACCTCGGAGATACTGCGAGCTCAGTTCCAGAGCACCACAATACAGTGAGTTGACATCTTTTTGCTGTGGAGGGTCTTGCCTTTAATTTGTAAATAACGCAACATTTGTGAAGGGAGATAAAGCGAAGTGCAATAAAATGAGGTATGCCTGTATATAGATAATCTATACACTAAATATATGGTACTGTTCCTAATTAGTAAATTTTAAAAATTGAAATGTTATCCACAAACAATAATTCATCATTCTAAAGTGCATAATTCTCTGCTTTTTATTGTGCTGAGGACATATTTTTAGTATATTGTGCAACCATCAGCACATTTCAGAATATTTTCACCACCCCAAACAGAAACTTTGAACCCACTGAGTCACTTCTCATTCGCCTGGTCCCCTAGCTCCTGGAAGCCACTTAGATACTTTTGTCTCTATGGACTTGCCTATTCTAGACATTTCAGTCAAATGAATTTATACAATATCCTAATATCATCAACTCAAATAATCTCAAATGTCATCATCACAGTCAGGCATAAGTGAGACTCTGGGTATGAAATATCCAAAGAAATGGGCTCTCAACTGGGGTTTGGAAATCATTTTGATTTGGAGGGGCATTTCTGGAAGGTAACTTGACTAATCTTAATTATGGACTATTAGTACCATTAAAAAAGAGCATACTAGTATATGTAGTGAAAATACATCATAGCCTATCAGATAAGTATTTATTGAATACCTATTATATACCAGACACTCTTCTAGGTGCTAGGAATATATCAGTCAATTAAAACTGACAAAAATCCCAGCCTATGAATATTTCCATTGTGGAGCTATGTTCCAAATGAGAAGAAACGATTATTTTCAGAGTATTCTTTAAGTGAAAATGTTTTAAAAAATTATTTGTGTATAGAGAACATATATGAATAGGCCTTAGAAATGCAGTTTGTTGGTTACAAGGTTGGCGAGAGGAACAACTAGCTCTCTGCCTTTAGAACCTACATAGCTATTATACTAGTACTAGGGGCCCGGTGCACAAAAATTTGTGCACTCGGGGGGTGGGGGTCCCTCAGCCTGGCCTGTGCCCTCTTGCAGTCTGGGCCACCTTGGGGGGACGTTCACCTGCTGGCATGCCTGGCCAGCCTGGGTGAGGGGCTGAGGGCCATTTTCAGGCTGCCCACAGCCCCTCCAAGGGTTCGTGCACCGGCAGGTGGGAGGGCTGGTGAGTGCAGGCCTGGATGTTTCCCACTGGAGGGCCCACGATCGCATACGCCTGGTGAGCCCCCACCGCTGAGGGGACACACCTGGCGCAGAGCTGTGTGGCAAGCCAGGGGCGGACGCTGGTGTAGGATCCCTCGGTGGGGCCCTGCTGCTGAGCTAACACACCCGGGGTGGAGCCAGGCAGCAGACTGGCTTCGGATTCTCCACACTGTGCAGCAGATGCTCCCGCACGCCCTGTGGAGGCCCCCGGGGCAGAGCCAGGCTGCAGACCCAGGACAGGCATTCCTGGACGCCCCAAGGAGGACTCCAGGGGGCAAAGCCAGGCAGCAGACCCAGGACGGCTGCTCCTACACACCCCGCAGAGTCCCCCACGCTCCTGCATGCCCCGGGGAGGCCCCCAGGGGGCAGAGCCAGGCAGCGGACCCAGGATGGCTGCTCCTGCAAGCCCTGTGGAGGACCCGCCCTCCTGCATGCCTGGTGGAGGTCCCCGGGGGGCAGAGCCAGGCAGTGGACCCGGGACAGCTGCTCCTGGATGCCCCGAGGAGGCCCCATGCCGGACCCCCCACCACTGAGCTGACACACCTGGCACAGCTATGCCGGCCGGCCTCAGAGGCTCCCAGTGCAGAGCCACCCTGCCAGCCTCCATCTTGGCTGGGTTAATTTGCATATAGCCACTCTGATCGGCTGGTGGGCGTGGCTGTGAGCAGAGGCTCAGCCAGCCTAGGCAGGCAGTTGCAACAGAAGCCTTTAGTTTGCTCTAGCTCCATGGCTGCTGGCCTCCATCTTGGCTGGGTTAATTTGCATATAGCCGCTCTGATTGGCTGGTGGGCGTGGCTGTGAGCAGAGGCTCAGCCAGCCTAGGCAGGCAGTTGCAACAGAAGCCTCTGGTTTGCCCTAGCTCCATGGCTGCTGGCCTCCATCTTGGATGGGTTAATTTGCATACAGCCACTCTAATTGGCTGGTGGGCGTGGCTTGGGTGTCTCGGGTAACGGTCAATTTCCATATTACTCTTTTATTATATTAGATATTAGAATTTTAACAGCTTAGTTCAGCATAAGCATTTATTAAAGCACCTCCATTTGCCAGATGTTCTGGCGTGTCATTTGAGGTCATGTGTGTTTGCCCACATTCTAAGTGACCTCTCCATCCCTTTACTCTCTTTATGCCCCAGACACATGGAACAGACATTTTTATGTTCTCCTTTCTGTCTAGAATCACCTTCCTTACCTTATTGGAAACCTAATATTCTTAAAGACATAGCACCAAGGCTACTACCCCTGTGACATCTTCACGTTTGATGTCTCCCATGGCCAGAGTTGATTGTATTTTATTCTGTATTACCATGTAATTTTGTCTCTGGTTTACTCAGCATTCTTATTTGTGGTTCTTTATATTGTGAACTGATTAGTGTCTACAGTTGAATTGTAAACCATTTATGAGAATCAATATTTTATTTATGTGCTTTGTACAGTAGGCAAATCATTAATACATATACATTTAAAATGGTTTTAAATTTCAGAATAGAATAGACAAAATTATTAAGAGTTTCTGATATTTTAATTTATATGAAAAGTGTTTATTGCCTTGGTTAAATAAATTGTAATTGCAAAGGTATGGAAATATAATAATTATTTATTATTTATTATAATAATTATTATGAATGAACCACTTACTATTAAATAAGAAATTAAATATTAAATACAAAAACCAAAATTTCATTTTAAACATATTAGTGATTAGAAATTTTTATTTCTGATAAGAAGTTGTTATTATGTACTTTCTTGAACACTACATAATTCATCCATTAATGCTAAAAATATTATTGGGAAGAAAAATGTAGCCAAAAATGCTAGACCAAATTTTTATGTTGTAATTGTGCAAAAGGCAAATAAAAGAAGGAAGTCATACCTTGTGTAGTTTGACAACATGTGGAAGTAAAGGATTTTTTGGATTGTACCTTTGTGATTACTATACATATTAACCTGTTTTGATTATGGGAGCCTTTTTTTGGTGTTAACATATTAATGACTTGGGGAAGAGTTTTTAATTTGATAAAAGGTTGGTATTCTTGGCATAGTTTTTTTTAAAGGTGGAGAACTTGGGAAGTAGACTAAATTATGAGTAAACATGACATATTAAGAGTTTAAAATTATAATAGTACTAGAGGCCCAATGCACAAATTCATGCACAGGTGGGGTCCCTCGGCCTGGCCAGCAATTGGGGCTGATTGGGGCCATCTCGCCCAGTCTCAGTTGGGGCTAATGGGGGTGGGCTGGGGAGGGACTGTGGGAGGGGGGCCGGCCTGGGCTGATCTGGGCTGAGGGGGACCAGCTGGCCAGGAAGGGGCCATGGGAATGCTTCAGGCATGTCGGGCCCTCTTGCCCAGTCCCAGTTAGCCAGACCCCAGCAGCAAGTTAAACTACTAGAGGGAGTGTGTACCCCCTGGTGGTCAGTGGGCATCATAGCGACTGGTTGAGACACTTCGCATATTACACTTTTATTATATAGGATTGTACAGTTTCAATATTTTATCCTAACTTGGAATTTATGTTTAAATGACTGGTAAAACATAATAGAAGAAAACTTGTTGCAGTTTACTCTCTTCCTCCGTTGGCAAATCAGCCTTTCTAACTAGGACTGTTTGCTCCTATCCGCTGCAGGCTTAGTCCTCCTGTCCTTCCACTGTGTTCCTTAAAGGAAGTACATTCGTCTGCTGATAAATTCTTCAGAATGGAGCCATCTGACATTACCAATGGTTGTTTTCTCTCTGTTCTAACAAGGGAGGTAAGGAAACAACAAATTCTCAGGAAGTTTCTGAGCATTTTGTAATAATGTGCTCATTTTATACATAGCTAAAAAGGCAGGAATAAGAATTATTACTGTGTGGCAAAAAACAAACAAACCTATTTTTATCTATATTTCTCTTGAGTATTCCTCTTGCCTGCTCTCCATCCCCACTTCTCCATACACTTTGTCAACACCTAGTTCATCTTATTTCACATATAAGAAATAAGCTCTGTCATCCCCCCGTCAGGTTCATAAAGGAGGAAATTTAATTACAAAAGTCATTTGCTGAGGCTTATGGGATATATTAGAGACTAAGGCTTAAAAACCATTTCTTTTAGTACAATGTACTCTTTTACTTCTTCTGAAACACTGATAAATATTTGTAATATACACACTAAATCAACTCCCACATTCAGTACCTGCTTCTTTATTGTAGCGGGACCCATCTGAGACAGTGTCTGTGAAAGATGTGTTGGCTCGCGCTGCAGCAAAGGGTCTACTGGAGGGAATTGAGTTGGGTAAATCTTCAAAACGGGAGAAGAAGAAAAAATCAAAAGCAACATTGCCAAAAGCTTCCTCTACTGACAGTAAAAGCGTTCAAACGAAAATTGCTGAGTTCCTGAACCGAGAAACTAATGAAAATGCCAATCAGTCACAGACAGCAACAACAAAAATATCTCTTCTACAGAAAAGTACAACTCAAGTGGGTACGTCCTCACAGGTCAGAAAACCCAGCAAGCCTGCCGCCAATCCCCTGGTGCCTGCATTTATGAAGAACACATCTCTCCCCAGACCATATGAACGTTCCACCAACTTCGTGAGACCTCGCCCAGAAGACAAGATGGTTGTACTGAAACCTGTAGAGATTGTTTTGCCTCCAGTAATGTTCCCATTATCACCTCCCCCAGGGAACAGACCTCATGTACCAGCTCAACATTTCTACTATCGCTGGTTTGCACCCAAAACTGTTGTGCCCGCCTACCATTCCACAGCATCAATAGCCAGAAAAGGGGAAAAGCCTAAAGGAAACTTACCTTCTTCCTTATTCAGACACCGTCGGCCATGGCTCTGACTGTCTTGTGTGTGTGTGGTGGTTTTTCTACAAGGGTCAAGAGCAGGTTTCCCCAGCCTGATATTTCTCTGAAGGTTAGACATCCCTACACAAGATACTCATCCTTTCTGTCACTTAGTGTCTTCTACATGTGCTATTAGCTTCAAGAGAGTTAAGACAAGTGAGACCACACAATAATGTAGGTGGTTAAACAAAGCAAAACTCCGAGATTTCAACATCTCAGTGCTGATCTGTCCTAGAATGTCCACGTGTAGACTCCGCAGCTGTTAGAACTTGTCTCTTGTTAGCGTTCAGTGTGGACCTAGGACACCACCTTAAAAAGAAAGCTGCAACAGTTTTTCCTGAAGGGAAACACTTCCTTATTCACAGGCTTTTTTCCTAACTTACCTTTTGAGGCAATTTAGTAGAAAAGCACAGGTGCGGAAGGACGCTGGCCCTCTCTCAAGACTTTAGATTGCTCTTCGGTGTCTAGTCAGCCACAGTTTAACATTTTCAGTCACTATCAAGGTTCACTTTTTCTTAAATATCAAAACATTTATGAAGCTGGGGATGATGTGAATTTTGATGGAGGTTGAGTCTGAGTAGGAAGAACAGGAAGCTCCAAAGTTCCAGGTGTGGGTAGTTCAGATGTCCAGGTAGAGTGAACACTATTTCTCATTGGAAGAGCTTCCAGGATCTTGCGCAGATCGGACATAATCAGCCCTCCCTTCTATTTATGCCAAATAAGATTGTAAAAACAGTGACTATAAGCAAATTTCCATCTAAATAGTAACAATTCTGAGGAAGAGGCAAACTGTTGAATACAAGTGACACCTATTGTTGAAGAAACCCATAACAATTTGATTCTATTCAAAGATCAAATACTGAAATCTACAAGTCATGTCAAAAGGCACACAATAATCAAATTTTGGTAAATCATTTCTGATGCACAATGAAAATATATTATAGCAGTATGTTAATTATATTAAAAATCAATTAATCTTTACTATATGATCAATTGTCTACCAAGAATTGGTATGATTATCATTTCTGGGTCTATTGAATTTTTTTCCCATCATGGCAAAAGAAATTGCTTGACATTAAGTGGAATAAATTACACCTACAAATCCTATTGTTTAAAAAATGTTCATAGACACATTCATAAAGTTTGAATTTAAAGTTCTATTTTCAGAATCCAGTTGTGTTGAACAGTGTTATGTAAATTTCTGAATGTTCAATTCAGGTGGCATGATTTTAGTAGAATATTACCTCTTCCAGATGAATGTTTAGATCTGTTTCTAATGTTCTATTCTTTATTTTCTCACTTGAAGTGAGCATAAAAAATGGTGAATATCATTTTAGTAGTAATAAATTATTTTTATTTTAGCTGAAGGTTTACATTTATCAGTGAAATGTGCCAATGAAGAAAGTAAACAAAACTTTTTGTTTGAACCAGACTATATTTTCAATATCAAAAGAATTCCCACATTATGAATGTACAAATATCTTACAATGTACAAATATCTTAAATGCTCACCTCATTTCACTAATTTGAATAGTTAAAAACTATGTATTTCTTTGCTCTAAAAGTTAGTGCTTCACCCTCTTATTCCATCTGGCTTAGTGTTCCATGCCCCTGGGAGGCCAGTGCAGCTGAATTGAACTTTGTTTGGTATTTTATCCCAGGAATCCTCTATCCCTTTCTTACCCTCTTCCCTATGCTCCAGGCTGAAAAGTACTCAATTGTCCAAGAGTAGGAGGTCTGAGGTTTTTTGGTAAGATATATGAAGAAAACTGTCAGTTCAGATATTTTTCTGACCTCTGGAGCAGCATTTCATATCATGTCACTTCAGCTGCTTACATTCAGAATCACATAATATGCACCTGCCTTTGACTCATTCTTCTCTTTAAAAGTATATGGAGATCCTGATTAAACTATTCACTAAACCTGCAGGTTTCTCTGAGAATCTAAGAAGAGCATGATCAATTATTTAGATCCTGTGGTAGAGTCAGAAAGGAAAAGGACTTGGGATAAAACCAATATCTGAGAATTCTAGTGAGGAAGTAAACGTTGACATTTTTCTTTCTTGAGGTTCCTAGAGAAAGATGTTGCAAAAAATCTGAAATAATACTGTCTTTAGATAGTCCAATAGCAAATTCAGATTTTTATCTAAACTTACCACTAAATAATACCTGAAACCAAAATGAAATTTTGTTCCTTAAGAGTAACTGCCAATTTGATAGAGTAAAAAGAGATAAACTATGGGGAGGGAGGTTTGGGGGGGAAGCAAGATGAGTAAAGAATGGTTACATACTTTAAATCCTGTCTCCTTCTTCCATATGTCTAACACTTAAACTAAGCCAAGATTTAACTGATTTGTTTTTCTAGTTACCTTTGCCTTGAGATTTACTGCCTGTACAACTCTTCTTCATTCTTTGATGTCAGGTTCTTTCTAGTTCTTACCAGATGGAAATATGCAATAACTAATCAAAGTTGAATCTTACATTGCTGAAATGATTTTTTAAAAATATGTATTTTTACTGATTTTAAAAAAGAAGAGGGAGATAGAAACATCAATGATGAGAACCATTGATTGGCTGCCTCCTGCATGCCCCACACTGGGGATCAAGCCTACAACCAGGGGCATATGCCTTGACCAGGAATTGAACTGTGACATCCTGGTTCATAGATCAATGCTTAACCTCTGAGCTGCGCTGGCTGCGCTGAAATGATTTTTAATTTGAGGTAAGAATAATCTATAATAATAAAAGCATTATATGCTAATTAGACCAGATTGCCGAACAGCAATCTTCGACCTTTCGGATGAAGATGGGGCTGTGAGGGCTGAGCCACTTGTATGAATTTGGTGCACTGGGCCTCTCATCCTATATAATAAAAGCCTAATATGCAAATCGACTGAATGGTGAAACGACCAGTGGAACTGGTTGCTATGACAAGCACTGACCCCTAGGGGGTAGATGCTCAATGTAGGAGCTGCCTCTGGCCCGCAGGCTCCAGGCCTGCTAAGTTGGGTGCCAGCGGGGTGGCACCCTGATCGCACTGCCGGTTCCCTCACAGATTGGCCCTGATCGCCAGCCAGCCAGGCCTAGAGACCCTACCCATGCACAGTTTTTGTGTATTGGGCCTCTAGTCTGAAAATAAAATGACTAGCGTGGAGAACTTGTATTTCTATTCCTGCATATATACAACTGACATGCCAGATAAATGAGCCAGAAACTTTATCAGCTAAGTTTATTCTCACAACATACTACATTTAAATGTGTAAAAGTGGTCAACAGTAAATGGGCAAGAAAGCAAAACCAAATGTTCACTCAGGATAAACAAGCTGCTCTGGGTGGCAGAGAGAGCTCTTGATGAAGTGTGCGCAGTGCATTCCCCTGAAGCTGCAATACACTTCATGTTGCTGGCTACGTAACAACCTGTTGCTGTGGAGTAGGGAAGTCAATCTGGCAAGCCAGAGAGTGAGTGGTCTCACTAGTTAAATTGTGCTAATACTAGGGAAGTGTTTCCCGAGTTGTTTGTGAAATCTTGAATGTGCTGCAATGCTTACAAAAACGCGTGTGTCAAATGAGAAAAGGAGGTAAGGTTTAGGGCTCCTAGTAAATAACCTTCCATAGAATCATTTACCAATGTCGATTGTAAAGTCATAAAGTGAATTTTTTAAAAAAGTAGCAGTGCCAACAGGTTATCAGCAAGAACTTATTTTAATGGAAATGAGAAGAATGTCCCTTCATGCAATAAGACAAACAAAAAGCAATGGTTCTAATGAGCTCTGGGTGGAAACAAAGGCATGTGGACAAGTGTCTCTTTCGGAGATCACACATGTGATATAAAAATGCAGCACCGAGCAGTGCTTTAATTTGCAAAGTAAAAACTTGAACCCTAGGCATGTTGGCCATTCCCCTTGATGCCGCCCACGAGCACACATATGAGGTGGCAAGTCTCTGTCTGTCTAACTGCTTGTAAAAAATAAAATGAACTTTAAGCATTTTCATCTACATAGTCCAATAAAAATGTGACTACAAATCATTACAAAACCACCTTTTAGGCAACAAATACTTCACTGAGATTACGTAGACCTGGATACACTGTGAGATAATATCCAGTAAAGATAATACATTAACACAATAATGCAGTATATTTCAGTAAAAATAGAATAAATAAAAATATTTTAAGCCATATTTAACAGGTTAATTAAAAAAATGAGAAGACATACAAGGCATAGTGAACATGGCTGCCTGTTTACCGAAGGACAGACATAAAGAATGCATAGATAACAGAGTGTCGCTACAACATCATGTCAAACACTGGTGTCCCTGCCCAGAAACATACACACATTTTCATATATACTTTTTGGCCATGGCAGAAAGTGTCTGAACATACTGTTTAACATAAGTAACTTTACAAAATTAACCACATTTTGTATGCAAAGCTACCTTCAAAGCAAAGCATTTGCAGTAAAGTTTTCAATATGTAAAGGCTATTATTCATTTTAATGTATCCTATAATTGCATATATAAATCAGTTTGCTACTTAAAGCTAGCTCAGTATGCCTGGTCCTGTAAATAAACAAACATGTGCCTTAAAAAATGAACACAGCGTTCTGGCAGATTTCCAATATGCAAGTGGATTCGTTGTTCAGAAGTTTGAAGTTTATCATACTAAAATATTTCATTGTGGAGATCAAGATGAAAGAGGATCATGACTGAATTTGAAAAGCTTTCAAAGGGCACAGTACGGATTTTCTTAATGCAGTAATTTCTGAAAATGGTATTGGTTACTTCAGATAGAAGCATATAGGCTGGTAAGAAGTATAATTCATTTCTAGAGGGGCATCTTTTTTGTTATAACATGAAGGTGCCAGCCACAATTCCAAAATTCTGAGAGGGAAAAGAGGCAGGAGGCCACTCCTCATTCTATGTTCTCTGGTGACTAAGTGGTGTGGATGAGGACTATCTCCACCACCTGTAACATCATCTCTGGAAAATTGCCTGGGATTCTATTCTCTCCAACACACCGGAGGCACCCTGCAGGACAGCCCTGGGCTGAGAAGGCAAGGGTTTTATAATGCATACCAGTGAGAGGAATTCTGCCACATCTCCTGCGTATACAGGGAATGCTGTGCTTTCCTGACCATAAGTGGGTCTGCGCAGAATCAGCGTGTAAAGATGCCCTGGCTGGTGAGGACGCGGCACAGCCTACAAATGGGAGGGGAAGCCTGGGTTCTAGCCCTGGTTTCCTCACCAACTTTGGTCAGACCTTAGGCTTGGAGACTGAGTGTCTCGGTACTTCATGTTTTTATTTCTCAAATGTGTTTAGTACCTTCTCTACGTTTCAAGGCTCCAGTGTGATAAGGATGTGGAAACCATATGACAAGCACATAGGGGATATGGAGAAAGCGGTTACTTTTATTACTGGATGTTGTAAAATGTTAATTTTGACATTCAAAAGACGAATGTTTGGATTGATCTCCTTTGCAAATTCCTTTTAAAACAATGTTAACAAAGGTCTAAGCTGACTTACAGCTAAGTTTCATACCTACAGAGAGAGGAGGAGGAAAGCGTTAGTTTTGGGAAATTTGTTAAATAGTACATTGTCCTTATGTAGATTTTGCTCATATGAGATTTTTAAATCTTGAAAATATAATGGAAAAAAGATAAATTAAAAAAATATAGCTAGTGGAGTCTAACAAATTCTGATAGTAAAGACAGACATCCAAGAAAGGTCCAACTTAATGTAATTTGTTGCTATGGAAAATACATGATGGACAGACAGCTTTCTGGGCAAAAAGCATTAGGTAAGACTGAGCAGATGCAGAATCCTAGCAGACATGTACTCAGGAAGTAGACTAACGAAATAACGTGTGGTAACAATATAAAATATAAATGGCATTTCCTCAATTCCAAATTGCATATTGGCTAATTAGCAAATGAAGGACAAAAGGCTTATGAGGAATACTTCATTTTAACGTTGTTTATGCAGAGAATGGCCATAGTGAACTATAATTCTCTAGCTGCATTGTACAATATAAGGCAGAAGTTTGAATATGTCCCACCCAAAATGCATTATGATTTTGTTCACCTCTTTCTTTTTCTTAATCAGTTTGAAAACCATCTGAAAAGAAAGGCTCCTTTTGTTCATTTTTAATTCTGACATTTGGTTTGTTTTCAATTGTGAAGTTTCATTTTCCCCCGCCAACACCCCACAGTCAGCTGCAGATATGAAACGGTGTCCACGCGTCGAGCTCATCAAGGAAAGCGGCCCGTTGATTTCCATTCTGATGCCAATAGCCAATTCTGACAACGAAAAGGTCCAATTTCATGAATTTAACTAAAAACCATCCTATTTTTACAGCATCTAAATGGTGTCTGGGATACAGTGTCTTCTCCAATGTTGAAGACAGGACGAAGTGCTGCAGGACTGCAATGTTGCTCAGGGCAGATCCCGTCACGAAGACCGCAATCCGGGCGTCAGTCGCTCCAAGGACTCAGCATCAGTTCTCGAGGAGGGAGGGGTATGGCCACATTCTTCCCTGTGTGTGACGTTAATCGTGTTCACGATATTTACAATAAGAAAAAGACCTTCCATGGCTCATGATGTCACTTACGTCAAAAAAATTAGTCATGCTTCTTTTCATATCACATGATGGTAGCAAGACGAGAGAACATGCTTGTCTAACACTGTTCGGTGAAGGGTAAGTTTTCTGAAGACAAAGCATCAGCAGCTGAATGGAAGGCCGGATACAGTCCATGTTCTTTAGCGTCGCTCTTCGATCTCCAGGGAAAGATGACGGGACCCTTCGGCATCCGCAGCTACGGCGTTTCTGTGACAGGGCGTTTCTGTTTCAAAGTGTCAATGAGGGACAAGACCCCGCGTTTCACATTGGTTGTGACCCGTCTGGTCACGGAGTCTGCTGGCGGAGGAGGTGGCCGGACTTTCTGTGAGGGCGGCCTGGCTACCAAGCACTTCTGGTATCGCAACTGAAACAAAACATGGTTGGTGGTCGTTAATAACGTATCACCCCTTCTTGTTGAATGTGATTTTAATTCATCACCAATACATCTATTGCCCAAAGTTAACGACCTAGCTCCTAAACATGCATCCAAGAAGCTAGTGGTTTTTCCTTTAAGTGGAGGGTTTTACATTTTCTTAAAAGATCCTGAGGCTTGACACAGATGTTTTGGCTTTTGCCATCTTTTCCTTCCATCCAGCTCCTCTATATCGATAGGCTGCAATTCACATACCTCATAGTCGAAGAGCAAGTCTAAGTTTTAAAAGTCTAATGCAAGTCTAAACCTTAATGGATTAATTAAAAGAATCCATTTTCCTGGCACCACGGACAGTTCCTTATCATTCAGGAAGAAATAGAACAACACAATCCATCTGCTTTTGTATTATACAAAGATAAGTAATTCTTAAAAATTAGTTAAAAGGTTAAAATTTATCCCTTTTTCCCCCCTAATCCAGGCACTTGAAAATAAGTCCATGGCTGGTTTTTTAAAAATCTACTTAAATATGAATAATTCCCTCAGTACATTGTGAAACAAGCTGATCCCCCCCCCCCCCCCCACCCGAAGAATAAACTATTTGTAGCAAGACTCTGGGTCACAGTGCCGGCCACAGCCTACAGGCTTCAAAACCAGCCCCTTCCAACCCAAACGTATGAAAAACGAGTTATCACGTGTCTCCTCTGTGTGAGGCACCCGCCAGGTCCGCACCACAACCCAGACTCCATGCTCTTAGAAGTCGGGGGTGTTAACAGGCAGCTGTGGCACATGGTGCACTGGACTGGCAGTTCCTAATGGGAATTAGGCAGTTCCAGCGAGAGTCAAAACTGCCCCCTCCCTCTCCGCCTTTTTCTAAATTTCCCCAAAATATTTTCAGCTGGGCTCTACCACACTGCTGCAAAATTTGCCTAACAATTAAGTAGATTCAAGAGAATGTGTTCACACCACAGACATCTCGGACGGTACAGATTCATGCATAGATATTTCAGATGGAGAAGCATACAGATGTGATTCAGGACGCTGGCTTCGGCGTATAAGCAAAGGTTTGATTTTATCAACGGGCCTTATACAGGACTGGCTGAGCCTCTTCAGCGGACTGCTCCAATGCCATTAAAGTAGCAAGCAAATGAGTAAAAAATTGCTTCTAAGACATAAAATGGGCCTGGGAATCAGAAAACTGTAACCAGTGACAAAGCTAATTATTTAATTGCCATTGGCATTTGAAATGTATAATTAAGGCTGAAAGCTATTCATTTTATGACTAAAACCATCTGTTACGATCATTTTCAATTTCATGACATACCTAAATAGTCACCCTCCATTTTTGCTTGGCTAAACTCTCCCATCTCTCTTCTTCACACAGTCCCTGCACCCCCTCTCAGTCTCCCACGCACCCGTTTCCCCCCACCTGGCCCTGCTCCTTTATGTGCAGCATCCTGGCTCCACAGAACCAGAGGGACTGGGACCCCTGATCAAGGACGTGGTAAGAAGGAAGCCAGCTAATGAGTACACAGGTCCTCCCTTCCCTTCCTTCCCCATCTGACTCTCGCCATTTCAAAGGGATCTTTTATGATAATCAGCTCTTTTCTTGTTCCCCACCTCTGTTATTTGCCATCCACCTCATTTCGTCCCCCTCATGCTTAACCTAGCAACATGCTGTATGGAAAACCACAGAACTCCCTCAGCTTCTCTAAACCCCACGTACTCTTGGATTCTTGGCACCTTCTGGACAGTCTCAAAGTCACTCTAGCCCAGCACTTTTCACCCAGCGTCCCACAGGATTTTAAAAACATGCAGTGGTTCTCAATCTTCCTAATGCTGAGACCCTTTAATACAGTTCCTCATGTTGTGGGTGACCCTCAACCATAAAATTGTTTTCGTTGCTACTTTATAATTATGCTATTGTTATGAACTGTAATGTAAATATTTGATATGCAGGATGTATTTAGGCGACCTCTGTGAAAGGGTCGTTCAACCTCCAAAGGGGTGTCGACCCACAGGTTGCCTTAGGATGCAAAAAAAACCAAAAAACAAAAAAACAAACAGTCAACACAATAGCCATCTGGTGTGACTGAATCAAAATTATACCTATTTTTTGGTGTGCCACAGAATTTTATTTATTGGGTTGTGTGCCATGAGATGAAAAAGGTTGAAAATCGCTGCTCCAACCCAATTAGCAGGCTAAGCCCCTCCCCAGGCTCTTAATCTACCACCAAGACCTTGCCCCAACCACATGTCTGACTCCATTCCAGTTGGCTTTACTGGTCCATTTCCCTCAACTCCATAATGCAAGGATGCTTTCTTAGTCCTACTTGAACTTCCCAGAGTCCAGCCATAAGTGGATTGAACTAGATGAAGCCCAGGTACTTTAAATTCAAAATCTCCTCTGCACCCCTTTCCCTCCACAACCCTCCTACCATGTGACTCTCCACAACATCTGCCAGTTCACCTGCTCCTGTTTTTCATGCTCTGCAACCCACATCTGGACCAGTAATCCGGCGTCCTGGTTGACGTCCCCACCCCAGACTCCTTCTCCCAACCCGTCTTCCACATTGTTTTCTTTTCTTTCGCTCTCGAGTACACTTTTAAGACCTACTATGGTCAATCCACTCCCCTGCTTAACAATCTTTGCTGAAGGTAAACACTTTGGCACAGCATTATGGGCACGTCACGGTATGGACGCTGCGTCCTTCCACTTGGCTCCACTGCCCCCACCTGCTGTTGCTAGGATACACCACGCTTCCGGTTGATGCCCACATTCACACAATCCCTTGTTTTTACTAGAACTTTCTCAGTGCCAGCATCACTGGTGCCCAAAGTATTTTGAATGACAAAGTATTTTTGTTTGTTTCAAATCATACAAGATGGGAAGAGCATTGGGCTTTGGTACCCAGAGCAGGTGGGAATGAACACAGACTCTCACCAGTTCTATGCCCAGGGCCCCCTCCATTCCTCCGAGCCTCTGTCTTCTCATAAATAGAACAACTGACTACTGCCTAACGGTTGTTGTAAGGATTGAATTCATAGACATGAAGTAAATAAAACAGGTAAGAACAGTGCACATAAACCAACTCTCTGAAATAAAAACCATTCAATCCACTAAATTTTTTTAAAGTCCTGAGTTGGTTCAAAACAGTACCGACTCTTACATGCCCAACATTTCCTGATCACATCCTGAAATTAATAAGGGACTAAGAACAGAATCCTTATGCTTGTGGTTTCAAGGATCGTCCTTCCAATGTTCCTGGAGTCTCAACGGGATTTGGCTCCATCCGGCCCTGCTTCTTGCAGGTGCCTTCGCCCTCTGACATGGCAAACTGTTTATCACAATTGATTCTGTCCCCAGGAGTGAGAGTGTTGCACAATGAAGCATTACTTTTGAGATCAGACTCTTCTCCTTTTAAATTAGTGACTCAGCTCCAATTTACAGCACAGAACACATAACCAGGGGCGTGCAGTCAAGCCAGTCCCCCAGCGGGATACTCACCATGCAGGCGGCCTGCACTGCCTCGGACACGTTAGCGGCGTTGGGCTCACACCAGAACACGTGGCACTCGAAGCGCTGGTTCCCGGTGTCCATGATGAAGGCAAATGTATGGACATCCTTCCCGACGCCCATGAAGGACAGAAACCGCACGCGGCACTCCACTAAGATTTCCTCTTCGTTCTGCAAGACACACTGCTCAGCAGCCCACTCTCAGGGAGCCAGGCAACAGTCACAAACACATTCAGACCCTAAGCCAGGGATTCCAGCGTGGAGTGGCCACCTTTAGGATTAAAATGCACAGCCAGACTCAATCTGGGAAGCAGGTGTCCCCAGGGACTGCAAAGGCCTTCGCTGCCGAGGGTGTCGCGTCCTGGCATTTAATCTCGCTGAGTTACACACAGCTGAGGTGTGTGTGCTGCTCCCTGTGCATGTGCTCTAAGCCCGGGGGCTCACTGAGAAAGGGGCCATGCACACTTCTCACGTGCTCCCCACCCAGCCCACCCATCTGCCAAGCGAGCCCATGGAAACCCCGCGGCCCCCAGAGGAGGAACCGCAGGATCTGTCTCCGTCCAGGTCTTCTTCCCAAGCTAAACGGCACGCCGAGTCATATTCTATCTAAAACCGTGTAAAACACAACGTCTCCAAATATTTTTTCTCTTTCACAAACTGGTATCCGTATGATGCCGTGTGGGGGGACTGTTCGGAATGCATCCTTACGAATACCACGTCCTTTGCAGCAGCAACCACATGCAAGTTTAAATTAGCAAACGCAACCAGCACGGCGACTTGTGGACCGCTAGCACCTTGACTTATTCAACATTCACGCAGGTGCTGTGGGATTAACAGGCCAACTGAGGGAGTCCGGGAGGCCTGGGAGTTTTCTTGGGAGAAATTATGTTCAAGTGGAAATCTGGGTGAGGCAAAGGGGTGGAGCACAGGAGCAGGAAAGGGCGCGACACGTCTGGAGACCAAGGAAAACCAGCGCCGCACCCTGGAGAGGCAGGCAGGGTCAGTGAGCGTCTTACTCTCCCTTAGAAGGTGAAGTGGGCCTGAAAGTGAGCTGCTGGAGGACAGAGGAGCCACCAAGGATGCGCGGTCTTTCCGTGACGGTGTTTCACGGAGGCAGAGAGGTGGGAGTCTGGAGCCAGCCTGCCTGTGTTCAGTCCTGACCCTGCTGCTTCCAGCTCTGTGACCTTGGGTAGTTACCTAACCTCTCTGTGCTTCAGTTTCTTCAACCACAAAGTTGGGATAATGTGAGTGGACGTGAATGCTGGCCTCACTCAAGATGGCCAAAATGTAGGATCTCTGATAATGGAAGCCTCTCCTGGCCCCCAACTCCAGAAAACACAGTCCCACTTGCCAGTGGAGCCCGAGAGGGACCGGCCAGAAAACCAAACCACCAGCGTGATACTGCTAGTGCCTTCCAGTCACCGCCAGCACATGACGTCACTCTCTCGGGCCGATGAAGAAGAAGGAAGCAGGAGCACCAGAATGGAAGCAAAGGTGTGCAGACACCCACAGACAAAGGGCACATCTCTTTTTTCAAATGGAGGCTATTTTAATCATAAGCAAGCGCAACTGCCCAGAGCTCCAGCCCTGGCTAGGTACCTAAGTTCTACGGAAGACGGTTGTATCCAAAACCCCAGTGTAGCCCAGACAGGCCCAGGGCATGTGTGATCCTTCTTACCTTCTCACTGATGACAGTCACAGTGGCATCGGCCACGCTCATGTTCACGGACGGCCAGTCCTCCTGGCTGGACGAGCTCATGAGACTCTCTATGGCATTGTTCAGGGTATCCATTCCTGAATCGATTGAAAAAAATCATTGAAAAAGGCCCTACAGCTATTTTATCACTCACAAATGCGGGCCCAAATCACCCAGGAAGGTCTGTCTTTATAGCCCCAGAAGACATTTCATTTCTCATGTTTGCTAAAAAAAATAAAATGCCAGCTTTTTCAACAAGATGAAGGGTCATGAGAAATCTGAGATGTAGTGTGTGATGTCCCGTCTGATCGGACCACATGCTCCTTCCTCTTTCTCTCTCAAGGTTCCCCAGCCCTGACTGTATAGACAGTACTTAAGCAAATGCTACATTTTCCTAAGCACAGAGCTTTGGGAAAGGGGACCCAACAGAAGCCAGCATTTACGTTGTTTCAACAAGGCCAAGCATGGGTAGCAATCTTTACAAAAGTTGTAGGAGCTATTCAATGGGGCACTTTTACTGGGTTTCCCACACTTGTTTTTTGGGGCAAATGGAATAACAACTTGAGGCCTGGTGCACGAAATTCGTGCACTCGGGGGTGGGGGATCCGCTCAGCCCGTCCTGTGCCCTCTCGCAGTCCTGGAGCCCTCGGGGGATGTCTGACTGATGGCTTAGGCCCACTCCCCAAAGGGAGCAGCTGGTAGTCAGACATCCTTAGTGCTGCTGTGGTGGTAGAAGAGGCTCTTGCAACAGCCTCTGTGCTTACCAGCCGTGAGTCCAGCTTCTAGCTGAGTGGCACTCCCCCTGTGGGAGTGCACCGACCACCAGGGGGCAGCTCCTGCATTAAGCGAGATGGGGCTGAAACCAGCTCTCCAACATCCCCAAAGGGGTTCTGGATTGCGAGAGGGCAGAGGCCAGGCCGAGTGACCCCACCAGTGCATGACTGAGGTTGTGGAGGGATGTGGGAGATTGGCCAGCTGGTTAGGGACTATGGGAGGGCTCCAGAGTGTGTCTGGCTCATCTCGCTCAGTTCCAGCAGCAAGCTAACCTACTGGTCAGAGCATCTGTCCCCTGGTGGTCAATGCACATCATAGCGAGTGGTTGATGCCTTAGCATATCATTAGCATATTACACTTTGATTGGTTGGACAACTGGACACTTAGCATATTAGGCTTTTATTATATAGTACTAGAGGCCCAGTGCACAAAAATCTGTGCACTTGGGAAGTCCCTCAGCTCAGCATGTGCCCTCTTCCCAGTCTGGGACCCCTCGGGGGATATCTACCTGCTGGCTTAGGCCCGCTCTCGGGGGGATCGGGCCTAAACTGGCAGTCAGACAACACTCTGGCTGCAGTTTGACATCCTTAGCACTGCTGATGAGGCAGGAGAGGCTCCCACCACTACTGCTGTACTAGCAGCTGTCAGCCTGGCTTGTGGCTGAGCAGAGCTCCCCCTGTGGGAACGCACTGACCACCAGGGGGCAGCTCCTGCATTGAGCGTCTGCCCCCTGGTGGTCAGTGTGTGTCATAGTGACCAGTCAATCCCAGTCGTTCTGCTGTTAGGGTCAATTTGCATATTATCCTTTTATTATATAGGATAATTCACATAACATACAAGTTGCTCATTCAAGGTGTATAATTCAGCCCAGGCCATGTGGCTCAGTTGGTTGGAGTGTTGTCCCATACGCTGAAGGACTGTGGGTTCAATTCCTGGTCAGGGCATATACCTAGGTTGTGGGTTTGATCCCCAGTGGAGGCGCATACAGGAGGCAACCAATCGATGTTACTCTCAAACATCAATGTTTCTCTTCTTTCCTCTCCCTCTAAAATCAGTAAAACAGCCCTGGCCAGTGTAGCTCAGTAGTGAAAGCACAGACCTGTGCATCAAAGGGTTGCAGGTTCCACCCCCTGCCCTGGGCCCAGTCGGGAAGCATGCAGGAGGCAAATTAGTCAATGTGTCTCTCTCACACAGAAGTTTCCTCTCTCCCTTACTCCTATCACTCTCTCTGAAAATCAATGGAAAAAATATCCTTGGGTGAGGATTTAAAAAAATAAAATAAAATCAATAAAACATCCACAGATGAGGATTAAAAAATTTTTTTAATGTATAATTCAATTTTTTTTTTTTGCTGTATTCAGAGTTGTGCAACCATCACCACAGCCCATTTTAGAAAATTTTCATCAGCCCACAAAGAAACCCTGTATCTTTTAGGGGTCACCCTCCATGGCCTCCCAGCCCCCTAGCCCTAGGCAATCACTTAATTTCTATCTAGAGATTTGCCTATTCTGGACATTTCCCATACATGGAACCAGAGTCTGTGGGCCTTTGCGTCTGGCTTCTCCCACTTCGCACATGTGGTCAGTGTACATCACGTGGCAGCGTGTGCCAGCGCGCCATCCCTTTTCCTTGCCAAGTAAGATCCCTCTGCCTGCACCAGCACACCTCATTTGTCCATGTGCAGCGGATGCGGACATCTGGCTTGTTCCTACTTTTTGACTGTTACAATAATGCCGCTGTGAACACTCACGCACACATTTCTGAGAGGACGGATGTTTTCGTTTCACTGGGGTATGGGCCTAGAACTCCTGGGTCAAACGGTGACTCCACGTCTGACGTTTTGAGGACCTGCCAGACCATTTGCCCAAGCAGCGGCATCACTTTACACCCCCAGTGGGACGAGGGTCCATCCAGGTCAAGGCGGCACCTTCCGCCGCCTCTCAGCTTCCTATGGCCAAGCAGCGAGGCCCTGGCCCCTGGATGTGAGCTGACTGCTGTGTGCGCTGCTTCCCGGTCACACCTTGAAGGGAAAGTATGAGGACTCCCCCAGCCTGCCCCCCCCCCCGGTAACCCGGTGACAAGGACTGAAGCAGTCGCCCTGGCCCCGGCCCCAGCCCTAGAGACGGAAGCCACACTGGTGAGCAACAAGTCTGTGATCGCGCTTCTCTGGATGCTGCATGAACGAGAAACAGGTGCCACTCTATCAGCATTCCTGCATCCTGGGGACTGAGGGGCTCAGCCTGTCCTCCTCGCTCTCTCGATCAGAGCTGCCTGTGTGCTCTGGCTGTGACAGTGCAAGGGGCTGGTTCCAGACAAGGAAAGGGGCCGAAAAAGCACCCCCCCCCCCCAGCTCCCAAACACCTGCAGGAGGAAACAAACCACACTTCACGTACCGACTGGCTTGTCCACAGGTAACATGCCCAAGTACTGCACGTGGAACTTCTGCACCAGCTCAGTCTTTGGTGTCGGGAAATCTACTGCAGGGGACAAAAGTAACACGTCTTTCTCTGTGGTTCCAACACACACATAAGAGCAGCCATCACTGTGCCATCGGGAACGCGTGCGCTGAGCCACACTGCCCTGTTCCTGGAAGTAAATGAGGCCCTTGTTCTCTGAGAACAGAGACACTGCGGCTCCGTTCACCAAAATCCAGTCAACTTTCATTTCCCAGGCAGAGAAACACATTTGAAAGCAGGACCTAGCCCAGCTGGCGTGGCTCAGTGGTTGAGCATCGACCTATGAACCAGGAAGGAGGTCACTGTTCGATGCCCAGTCAGGCACATGCCCAGGTTATGGACTCGATCCCCAGTGTGGGGCGTGCAAGAGGCAGCCAATCAATGGTTCTCTCTCATCACTGATGTTTCTATCTATCTCTACCTCTCCCTTCCTCTTCGAAATTAAAAAAAAAGAAAAAAGAAAAAAAAAAAGCAGGACCTGGAATCTATGTGTTAAAGCTGGCACTGTCTCTTTCATGTGTGCTAGAGAACAGCTTTTGATGTCCCATGTAGGTGTGGTTCACGCCCATAGAAAATTTAATCAAAGGTTAAAAAAAGGGTGCAATCAGGGAAAATAACTAAACAGAACCCCCAAAATATCAACCCACATATTTTTTAGCTGACTAGTCCTTACTCAGGCTGTAGATGAGTTAGAAAACCACTAAGGATAGTATTTGTTAATCGTGTTCATCTTGGCCCTTTATGCCTAATCCCACTGACACAAATGAACTGAGCTGTGGAGGGGGGGGGGGCGGGCCCGCTCAGCATGTGCTGGGGGATGTGAGCGTGTTTTTAAGGAGACGAGAAGCACCAGGGGACTATCCGAGACCCTTCGGTTCCTGAGCAGGATGGAGAGCGCCACCGTGAAGAGAGCAGGTAGCGCCGACCTACCTTGCAAGGGAACGTCGAGATTCACATTGGTCCTTTCCTGTAAGGAACTGCAGGCCAGGGCTTTGGCATTCTTCCGTTCGGCCATAATCTGAAGAAGAGAAATCACAGCGTGGGCTTGTGGTTACAGAGCCCGCCTTCAGCAAGTGGAGGCAGTCAGGTGCCTGAGCGGATTGTGCTTCCGAGTTCAACCAGCTGCCCGTTCTGAGAACCGTGCCACTTTTCCTAGGGATACGAGGTGAGTAACTGTGCCTCACAGTAACAGTCTCCTGATCAGCTGAAACTGGTTCTTCCATTCACCCCCATCGTTACAAACACAACCCAAACATCCCTGGCCTGTGGGACCTGCCGGCCCACTCTGGTCAGTGGACAGTGCAGTGGGCGTCCCCCATTGCTTCTGGGCGATGTTTTCAGGGCTCAAGGGACAAAGCACATTTGTCTCCCCTTATCCACGGGGATCCATGCCAAGGCCCAGAGCCTGCCTGGAACCCTGGATAGTACTGAACCCTGTAAATACTTTGTTTTTCCTTCTACGCACACACCCACGATAAATTAGGTAAGAGATTAACAACAATAACAATAAAACAAACAACTCTAACAATACACGTTGATAACAGTTATGCGAATGGCTCTGGGGTCATTAGTAAAGGAAATAAGGATGACTGGAACACTACACTGTGATGCTGAGACAGCCGACCTGATACCAGGATGACTGAGGGACTCATGGCCGGGCGGGCACTACCACGTGGACATGCTGGACAAAGGGACGATTCCCGTCTTGGGTTGGGTGGAGCAGGATGGCACGCGATTTCATTACGCGACTCAGAATGATGTGCAAGTTAAAACGTATGCATTGTTTGTTTCTGGAGTTTTCCATTTAACATCTGCAGACTGAGGCTGACCGTGGGTTACTGAAACCGCAGAGCATGAAACCGTGGGCAAGGGGAGAGAGACCACTGCATGTGGGTTTAAATCCCGCCTCTGCCGTGTACTCGTTGTGTGACCGTGAGCAAGTCACCTGACCCTTGGGTCTCTTTTCCTCCCGTGTATGTGGGGGTGATAATATCATGTCCCTAATAATAACGTTATGCCAGTTCTGAGGATTAAACGTAAGCACTCAGAAATGTTAGCTGCTGTCGTTGTTCTCAAACTGTCTAAACCTGTCAGCTGTCTTCCAAATGGTCTTTTTTCCTTTAGGAGAGTCATCACTTTTACTCGTTTACAGTCAGTGGGTTTGAAGGAAGGAAGTACCCCCTTCAATGATCCCCAAAGCCACTCACATCTGCATTCCCAGCCCAAGCTTTCACTCCGGGTGGAGCAAAGGACACTGCCTCCCCAGAGCTCTGTGCCTGGGCCAGCGGCTCAATGTGCAGTCAACGGGCCTACCCTCCCCACCCTTCCTCCCACCCTCCCTCCCACCCCTGCACCCCTCTCTCCCCTTGCTCAGCAGTGAGGAGAGAGGGATGAGTCACGCACCCTGACCCGCCTCACCTTGGAACAGATCTCGTGGAGACTTGTGGCGATGGCTTTTGCTGGTGTGTCACATCGAAACACATGACATTTCAAAATTCTTGTATCTTTGTCTCTTGCTACATAAGCAAAATCTCTGTACAAACAAAATTCGTCAGGACGTTACAAAAGGAATCTTGACCAACACGGTCTGGCGGAGAACGCTAACTGAGCTGGTGGCCGGTGGGTCAGTGGCAAACAGTATGCAACGGTTAGAGAAGTGCAACAGCTGCCGAAAACAGAGGCACGGCTTCACGGACATTGGGAGTTCACTTCCGAGGAACAGGGCTGCAGGCATGGGTGCGCCACGTGCCGCTGAGCCGGCTCCGACTCCTGGCAGCCCTGTGACGGGGGGGTGCCCACAGTGTCCCGCGCTCAGCAGCCCTGCTCAGCCCCTGCAGACTCAGGCTATGGCTCTTTCATAGAGCCACTCCACCCCCTACTTGGTCTTCCTCTTTCCTTGCTGCCTTCTATTTTGCCAGCATGACTGTCTTTTCCAAAGACCCCTGCCTTCTCAGGATGTGCCCGAGGTAGGGCGGCTTCTTTTTTGCCATTTATTACCTCCGGTGATGTTCCAGGCTTACCTCGGAGATAGGGCGTGTTCGGAGCCAGACCACGGTAATGCAGTGAGTCACACGTCATGCTTGGATCCCCAGTGTTTGTAAAAGTTATGTTTACACTGAACAGTAGCCTATTAAGTGTGCAGCAGCACTGTATCTCCAGAAGTAATGGGCATGCCCTCACTGAAAATGCTTTATTGCTGGAGAACACCAACCTTCATCTGAGACTGCTGGAAAATGGCACCAAAAGACTCAATGGACGAGGGGTTGCCACAAACCTTCAATGTGTGCACAAATGTAGTATCTGCTAAATGCGATAAAACGAGGTGTGATAAAACGCGGACCACCTGGGCAGTGCTCCTCACACCAGGTCGGCGGTCGTGTTGGAATCTCTAACAACCCTTAACGAACAGGGAGTTTTATAGAAACCTTCTATCTAGAGAAACAAATAGGATTATAAACAGAAAACAGGCTTGAGAAGAACACGCATTTGCATGAGTGATGGATGCTGTGACAAACAGTGAGTGGGCAGCAGAAGCAAACAACAGGCTCTGATGTGTCAACCTGTGCACAGAGGCGGGAGAACCCCAGCTGCTGGCGGAAGCTGACGGGCAGCCACGGGGGGCGCTGGAGCACAGAGACCCCACAGGCTGGATCCTGCCCCGGACACCCGGGTTCTGTCAAGCTGGACTCCTACTCCAGCGCTCAGGGCGACCACAGGGTGAGCTCAGACCCCGCCCGCAGCGAGCATGCAGCAGGGGCTGGCTTGGGTGTCTATTTTCTGATGAAAAGGGTAATTACTGTGACATTACCTGGCTTCAAAAGAACCATGCCATATAACTCAATGTCTCACTGTTGGTGGTTTAAAGATCAAAGTGTTTATGAAAAATAAATGACGAGATGTACCCGCCTGGTAACGGATCACGATGATTTCTTTGCATTTGTTGCTAAGCCAGGATGATGTCTGCATATATAATTCAGAGATGAATTTATTGCTAATGATTTCTATTCGTGTAAGAACTGGCGGTCTTCTCACAGACGATGACTGACACTTTCCCCAAGACACCCAGCGCTTCCTTGGAAAGGCATGGGGATGGGTGCGCTGGGGCAACTGGCCTAGCGGGAAAGCCTGCTCCCAAGGCATTGCCATGCCCCAGGAAGCCCCTCAGGGGGACTCCCCGAACCCGGCTCCAGGTCAGGGGCACCTTTACCTGACTGCGCGCAGGCACTTGAACTCTAGCCTGTCCACACTGGACCTCCCTACCTTCTCTCTTGGCTGGTGTCCTCCACGCTAGAACCAGGAGGCATTCCTGACCTCCTCACCCCAGCCCCGTGTTCAGCCCATTTTACCTTCTGAAGTGCCCTGGACCCCCTTTCCTCTGACCCCTCACCACGCAGGCACGAGCAGGCTCTCGCCTCCCTGCCTTTGTCCATGCTGTCTCCATGCCCCTGTCAACGGTTAGAGCTCAGCTGAGGCCGGGTTGGGTGCCCTGCCCGGTGCTGCCACGGCTCCCCATACAATGTACTTGGTGCCATACATGTTTCTTTATGAATTTGTCTTCCCACAATCCCATGCAGCTCCCTGAAGATGACTTATACCTTATTCATCCCCAATACCCAATCGAGGCATGGCTGCAATCGGGCCCGGGTGCCCCTCCTTCCTGGAGCTCAGGCCTGCAGCACCCACCCGGCCAGAGGCAGGAGCAGTGGCAGCGGCTGAGGGCTGGGTCTGAGCATGGAGCTGGCCCAGACCGAGGGCTGAGCAGCCTTCCTCCAGGCTGTGGTCCAGAGGCCTTAGCATCCTAGTCTCAGCCACCATCAAGGCAACGTATGACGTAAAAACACGGCGAGAGGAGGCATCGCTTCTGAAGCCCATGCTCACGGGAAGCCGTTTCTGGCCCCCTTCCTCTGCCTGCTCTTCCTCCCGAGACTTATCCAAAGCCACACACACAACGTCTCACCACTCACAACTCCCTTTCCTTCAAATGCCACAGCCAGCCCCATTGTGATGAGGCAAAATCTCTTCAAAGCTCCATGGTCACCCACAGGAAGACTAAAAATCTCGTCTGGATTTCAGGACTCCCCACATTTGTCCCACCAACTCTGCCAACACCTTTCCTCCAACGGAGGAGCTCTCCCGTCTGCTCCAGAGCTTGGGCCTCGTGTCCACTTCTGGCATCTCCCTCGCCTGCTGACCGCTGGCCTCCAGCACGGCCTGGAGCCCAGCGCTCCTCCACTCGGTGCAGCGCAGCCCGGAAGCCTGCCTGGCCTGCTGGCCCTTGCTTGTGTCTACTTGCTTATTACGGTATTTAAATGCTGCACATAGGCGAGGGGCTGTGGTCACCATGCAGGTCTCAGCTGTACCTGTCCTCCCTCAGAGACAGGGCAGGACAACTGGAGGGCAATGACTCGGGAGTCAGGCCACCCAGATTCTAGTCCTGTTTTATTACTGGCTCCACTGCGGTACAGAGCCTCGGGCATGGAGTCTTAATCTCATCACTAAGTAAGGGGGATACGCCAAAAAATCAGGAAAAACACAATTTCCAAGGGCGCTTTCTGGCTCCAATTCGCTGTGATGCAAACTTCCAGATCCATCACGTTCTTACGTAAACAGAATTTGCTTACATTTTTATCTTCTTCACAAGGACTTCAAGAGGCATCTACAGACTCCTCACTGGTCACCTAGACTAACATTTCGAAGTCCTGTCTATAGCCGTCTGGACAGGCGGTGCCTGGGCCATTTCAGAAATGTGAAAGCTCACTTAATCCATCAGCCTGTCTCCCATTGCTGGAACATTTCTAGAGGACCAGAGTATTTTTTCCCTAGATAATGAGCTGAAACTCACCTCACTGCGACTTTTGCTTGTGGGATAGAGCTCTGCTTCCTGGGGCAGCACAGGAACAAGCTGACCTTGTGAGTAACACGCAACCCGGCCCTGTCTGGCAGTCACACCCCCTTCCTTTTCTATTAGATTCCCTCCCACTCTGTCTGTTTCCAAACCTCCTTGGTTGGGGTTCTTTACCACATCTCCACAATTTGATACAGTCCTCCCCAGAATCCGAGTTTGCTCAGGTCAAATATACCTTATGTTTGAAGCCAGGAACTTGTGAAGGCTGGCAAGTGACAGGTGTTCAAATAATGGTATTTGACCTGAGCAATCCTATATAATAAAAGGTTAATATGCAAATCAACTGAACCATGGAAAAACCAGTTGCTATGACGTGCACTGATCACCAGGGGGCACACGCTCAATGCAGGAGCTGTCCCCTAATGGTCAGTGTGCTCACACAGAGTGAGCAGTGCTCAGCCAGAAACTGGGCTCATGCTGGCGAGAGCAGCAGCTCCCGCTGCGCTAAGGACCCCTTGGGGGATGTTCCACTGCTGGTGTGGGGAGTGGGCCTAAGCCAGCAGTCAGACATCCCCCAAGGGGTCCCGGATTGTGAGAAGGTGCAGGCCAGGCTGAGGGACCCTCCTACCCATGCACGAATGTTGTGCAGCGGGCCTCAAGTATCATTATAAATGTGGTAAAACAAGTACAAGAAAAAGGCCTACTCTAAAGTACTGCCTCCTAACCCACGAGGGATGTTTTAATGACCATTTGCAAGCATATGAATTATGTTAAGACTCAATTAATTGTATGTAAAGGCCCTTTCCTCCTAGCCTATCTTTCTGTAAACCACAGAGTTATGACTACTGCAGAGGGTGGGCCCCACCTGCAAATAAGGACAAAACAACAGCAAAGAGATTTGGCCCAAGCATCCCATTTCTAACCCTCTGTGATAAAGGGCTTCTCTCCTCTTTGCTCCACCTACACAGGGCCCCGAAGGAGGAGTCCTGTTTCAAGACTGCCTGCTCTTATATCCTGATTGTGCTCGGAGAAAAGCTTGTTTTGAGGGTGGGAGGAGGGGCGAGGGAGAAAGGGAGTGAGAAATGTCATCTTCTTATATGCCAATCCAGAAGGTTTCGGTTTCTCTCTCTCTCCCCCTCTCTCCCTTTCCCTCCCTCCCTCCCTCCCTGCCCCCCCTCACTCACACACACACACACACACACACACACACACACGACTTTGTTTTTCGTTTTACCCCGTGGCATACGCACCGCACGTGAGCACACGTGAGCACCATCAATAGCACAAAGGTCAGGCTCTAGCCTGGTAAACTCAACTTCCTTGTTCCTTCCTGGCAAGCTCAAGGTGCTGATTTAGTAAATTCGAAAAGGTGCCCCCCAGGAACTTGTCACCTGGGTACGTGTAAGCAGCAGATCTGAAATTCTACCACCTGCAAGTAGTCCAGGCGGCGAGGACGGACCAGAATTGGGAGCCGTCTCTAAAGCAGGCTTGCTGTTAACATTCAGAGCAACTGCTTCCCAGTGAAAAGACCCGAGGGTAGGAACTAGCAGACAGCTGAAAACAGCCTCACCATTGGCTCACACAGGACTTAACGCTTTAGACGAGGGGGTTTGCATCCAAACGTCCAGCCCTCACCTTCCAGAACCTTCCACTACCTGTAGAAATCAGGCTCCCAAGTTCTTTATCATGCCCTCTGGAAGGCTGGTCCTGGGAGGGTCCCCACCCAGTCTGTGCCATTTCCTGCCCCCTCCTCACCGCTGAGCACAGACAGCATCTCCTCCTCAGGGAGGACAGTGGCCTCAGTGTCAGCCCAGCCAGGTGATTCACGGAGACCCACTCTTAAGTGATGGCCTGTGTCTCCTTACTTTGCCAAGCAGTAACCATGATCATTCCTTCAAGGAGAGAGGTTCCTGGCCAGTGTTGCTCAGTGGTTCAGTGTCGACCTATGAACCAGGAGGTCACGGTTTGATTCCTGGTCAGGGCACATGCTCGGGTTGTGGGCTCGATCCCCAATGGGGGAGGGGGTGTGTGCAGGAAGCAGCCAGTCAATGATTCTCTCTCATCATTGATGCTTCTGTCTCTCTCTCCCTTTCCCTTCCTCTCTGAAATCAATTTAAAAAATATATTTAAAAAAATGGAGAGAGGTGAAGGGTTTAAGAAGTATAATAGGCAGTTATAAGACAGTCACAGGATGTAAAGTACAGCACAGGGAATAGAGTCAGTAACACTAGGAACTGTGTGTGGTGCCAGGTGGGCACTGGAAATGCCAGAGGGGAGCGCTTGTTAAAATATGTGCTTGTCTAACCACTCTGCGGTACCCCTGAAACCAACACAAAATAATACTGAGTGTAAACTGCAAGGGAAAAGCAAAAAACGTGGGGAACAAGGAGCTTGTATTAGGTGACAGAGCCATGCAGTGAAGGAGCTGAGAGCCTCCACCGGTCCGATGGGCAGGCTGGCATTCGGAGCCCCGGAGACGCACAGACCTTTCACGCCAGAGTTACATGCTGCTCAGTTACAGGTTGCTCGGAATTCCACGTATGTGGGCCCAGAATCGAGATGGAAATGGAGCCAGTCCTTCTGGCTATTAGCCTGGAGGCAAACCTCACCCATCAAACTAGAGAAGATGTAGCGTAAGCAAGTGCTAATATTACTTCTCCAAGAGGCGGGGGAAGCCTCCGTACACAGCATGGCACATAACCTAAATATTCCTGCCACGCTTACTGCTGGTGTGCTGGGGAGACCGAGTCCTCGTGCAGCTGCCCATCACCTTCCCCAGACAGGGCCAGAGACAACAGAGGATTAGGGACCCAGATGCAATCCAACACTTTGTTCTAAAGCTGGGACACACGACAGTGATGGTGAGACAACGTTAAACAAAATGAAGTTTTGCCTCTCAAAGACAAGGATGGCTGTGACGGTGGCATGTGGCGTGGAGACAGCAAGTGAGCTTTGCCAGACACGAAGGCACGAGGAAGGGGGAGAAGCGAAAATCAACGGTTACCTCTCTCTGCATCCGGGAAGGCATGAAGGAACAGAGCAGAAAACAGCACGTTAGCATTCACACAGCATCCGGCAGATGAAACCACCCCGTTGACAGCAGCTTGGGGCACTGCCATCCCACTTGCTCCCCAACTCTGCTGCAATTGATAACCTTTCGGCGCTTATTTTAGCTGAACTCTTACACCGAGGTGTGTATTTTGAGCCATGTTACCATGAAGCCAAGAGAACCAGCTGAGTTTACAGGCAACATATCAGCCGGGGGAGGTAATCGAGCTTAAAATATCCCAGTCAAATACAGGAAACTGTTTGCAGTAAACACAGGCAGGGCACGTGGCCCCGTCTTCCAGCTCCACCTGCTCCCAATAAAAACCATATGGGAACCATGACATGGAAAGGGCCGTTCCTGTTTTACCAACACTCCTGACACTCTATTAATAGAGCTGCCACGTTATCATCTAGGGACCTGCACTGAAGTGCCTCAGGCGAGGGCCACAGGGCAGGGGGGGTGGACACGGAGCAGGTCAGGGCAGGGGGGGTGGACACGGAGCAGGTCAGGGCAGGGGGGGAAGAGGGAGGGTTGGTAAGTGAAAGCTGAAAGGGTGAGGACACGGGGATGAGCCAGGGAAGCAGAGAAATGCTGAGAGCAATTGGAGGTCTGCGGCCAGACACTTCAAGTTCCATCCCCAGAGCCGCCCTGAGCCACTTAAACTCCTGACTGAGTGCTCACCACCCGCTTCTGCTCTTGTCACAGCCGCTGAAAGCGTGAGAGAGCGGAGCCCCATGTCGGTCACACGTAGGCAAGGAAGAAACCCGCCTTTTCAGGTGCCCCGTGGCCAGGGTCACGGAGCAGCGAGCGGGACCCTGCAGATGGGAAAGCTAAACGCAAGCTCACCCGACAGGGAGCCACGGTCACTACGCGGAAGGGCCTCACCACGGCGCCCGAAGAGGAGAAACCAAACAGGCCAACAACCCATGTCGCAGACATCCGGGCTCATATGGAAAGCCACCAAGTTCGAGGGTGTGTCCTGACACATGCACAGTGCTAAGTCTAGCACAACACAGCACCCAGGCTGTGAGCGCAGGGGGATCTGTCGCCCGCTCCTCGGAGTTGCTGGGTACCACCGACCACGGGATGCCGGAAAGTCACCACCCGCCATGTCCCTCTGCTCTGCCTCGGAGGCAATCAGACCATCAGCGAAGGATCCAAAGATCTGGATTCGAATCTAATGTTGAGCAAACCTGAGAAGCTTACCCTCTCTGAGTCGGGTTTCTCATCTCCGGTTAGATGGTCAAGGAACTGCACAGTGCCCAGATTTTTCTCAGAAACAGACCTGTGAACTGCTTGACTCTCACTACAAAGAATGAGCAGGCAGCATTTCCTCGACTACTTTTTGACATATACCCAACTGTTCTTAATTTTTTTGCTCTGCATAAAAAACTTATGCCTGGCGAATGGCAAAAAACACTGCTCAGTAACCTTAAATCTAGAGACATAGGAATGCAACATGCTTCTCTGTGTGTAATTATTATTGGAGCCTCTGTTATTTTAAATCAGACCCATCACTTAAGGAAATAACATCGACAGGTAGCCGCTGTGTTTTTTCCGTTAGGGCTGAATGTGGGGAAAAAAACCCGACACTACCAACTTTTAACAGGGTTAATTGTGTGGGGGTGACAGACGCTGCTTGAGTTAAGTGCTGAAGTGAAAACCAGCCATAAACGGGGACTTCAGCGCGATCTCTGAAATGTCCTTTAAAAAGTGCAGAAGAGTTGCAGTGGCAGCGGCTCCACCGATGGGACACCTTATAAATTTGCTGGGGAAACACCATCGGCCCCAAGCCGGCTTCTGCCTGAGACGCACCAACCATCCTGCGAGCGGAGAAGCTATGTTTAGTCAGGCGCAAGCTCACCCCCTTCTCACTGTACAAGACACCAGTGGGAAGAATTAAACCCCAGAATTAATTCCACACCAGCCGCGCAGCCGGGGCTGCCTGATCAGCACGCTCTCAGCGGCTGTTTCTTGGGAACATGAATGTGAGAGTAATTGGCATTGTTTTCATTAAAATAAGCCTGACAGGACAGAACTACTTGGCATGTGTAACCGGGCATCCAAAGGAATAGAAAATTCCTCCAATGAATAGCACACCAGGATGACGACGTCTGTTCCGGCTTTTTGGAAGACATTTCCTAACCACCGGCACGCACGGCCACCTACTTCTCATGCAGCACACAACCAACCACACAACCGTCTACTTTCACAAACTGAACCAGGAAAGCAGACCCGTCAGTGTGCTTCTCCCTCCATTTTCGCAGAGCTCTCTGCTTCGGGCTACTTTTTGATGCTTGTCTTTCATCACCGGGGGTCTTAGAGTACCCGCACAGGCCAGCATCAACCATGTGACAACGAAGTTAAAACCATAAAACTGTCATGAAAACTCCCATGCCAACCGCTGAACCCAAACCCGTTTATTTCTGCCCCCGCTCAACATCCCCAGCTTCAAGAGTTTGTGGGGTTTTTTTGATCCCTGACATTGACTAGCTATTCGCCCTTGGTCAAGGCCCTTAGCCTCTGTGTCCCCCAGTTTCCTCATCTGTAAAATGGGAATAACACTGGTACTCCACTCCGAAGAGCGCTGTGAGGATTACTCTTTAATCTGCATGAAGCTCGCACAGGCTGACGGTGTGCAGTGCGCACCTGATGTGCGTGCTAACCCGCGTGGCAGCCAACTAGGGGGTGAAGAGGGAGGTATGCCAACAGGAAGGTTCCTTCCTAACCTGTTTTGGATCCTGGAACCTTTTGGAATCTGATAGAAACGCTCCAGAAAGAAATGGGCGCTGACCCACAGTTTCAGGCACACTCTTAGGTGGGTGGGACCAAGGTTCACAGACCCCTTTAGTATCCACACCCTGCAGGGCAAAGTGCTCTGACCTGAACTGAATGCGGATCTCATGCAAATTTGCCATCTGGTGTGTGGTGAGTTACAAGAAAATTCAGCTCAGGGAAAAGGTCCTGTCCCTCCCAGGACCCCCGGGGATGCAGCAGCAACACCATCTCTGACCAAGTGTGCCCCTTTCTTCCCATCTCCCTGCTCAGGCCCAGCACCCACTGTACAGCCTGTGCCTGGAAGAGGAACTACAGCTTCAACGGGACTAGTCGTGAAGCTGAGGAACTGAAGTGGTGCAAGGTTATTGCAATGCAAGGCACATCCTTCTAAACAAAGGGCTTTCTCATGCCACTGGAGAGAAGACACAATAGTTACCAGTCAGCTTACTAATGAGGGGGAAAAACATATTTGAGAGGCAACAGGAAGTGAGTATTTAAAAAAAATCTATCTTTCAAGAGAGCACAAATGAACAAGTGTCTGCTCTCATCTGTTTTGTATTACAGTCAAAAAACACACAAAACAATCTCACTTATCTATCTGAACAAAAGAATACAAGCATGACTTACATTTAGTTATCAAGTGAGAAACAACTCACAGGGTGTTACAATTTCATGGTATAAAATTTAGGGCATAGTCAAAGGCTGAAACTATGTAAATGATACCTGAATTATGAAACCATGGGCTGGATTCCTTCCTGAAAGTTGAGGCGGTAAAACAAAAGCAAAAACTGCTTGATACCCAGGAGGCTCCTATCTGACGAAGTGTGAGTATTTGCAGGCTTTGATGCAGAGAGGGAAAATGACAGCTCTTCCCTAGGGGAATGTGGATGGTGTATTCCATGCAAGAAGTGCCACGAGGGCAAAGACCACAGGCAAGGTACAAACAAGACTCCTGGTTAAAACCACAGTGAGCCTGAGGATGAATTCTCTTCAACTCCCTGTACCCAGCCACAGTGGAGGGCTTTTTGTGGGCAAGGCACATTCTTAAACCAGTTCCTAAATTTTTAAGAGAATTTAGGGTTATCATGATATGGCCAATCCCATTTCTTTGTGCAGACAGAAGGCACACTCATGTAGATGACACAAAAAGCCAAGGCATTTGGCCTTCATTTAAATTTTGTAAATGTCCATCCCTATAGCATTATTCCTGACTAGAGGCCCAGTGCACGAAATTCATGCACAGGTAGGGCCCCCTAGGCCTGGCCGGTGATCAGGGCCGATTTGTGGGGCGACAGGTTGGGCGATTGGGCCCCCCACTTGCATCTGCCTTGGCCTGGCACCTCCTGCTCACATGCTCCACCATCCTGCCACCTTCCCACTCTCTTTGGGGCCCATCGGGGCCAGCAGTACCTCCACTGCCATCTGCTGCCAGCGCTGCCAATGCCCACCATGTTCTGCGCCGCCCCCCTGGTGGTCAGTGCACACCTAACTCTGGGTTTGTTGAACTCCCGCCCATGGGGACAATTTGCATATTATCCTTTTACTATAATAGGATGTTTGATAGGACAAGGGTCTCAAGGTCTGGGCATTTCTTACTAAACGCTATTATTGCTAAATGTGAAAATGTAGTACCTTATTTTTGCAGAGGCAGCTGCAAGTGGATGAGCTTGACCTGAACTGCAACCAGAACTGCAAATGGATAAGTGCAGCCAATTGCAAAGAAGAAATCAACATGCAACTAACCAAACAGTGTACATAAGCAATGGCTAAACCTCCCTCCAGGGGGAGAAAGGACTGTGGACACGAGTCCCCGTCTCCTTTACTTGTCGCAAATAAATAAAACTACCTAACAATCACACAACCACGTCTAGCTTTTTAATAGAACACCCAAGCACCAAACCCTTTGGTTTTGGTAACACCGACACTCTGTAAACTGAACAATACCTAAACCAAAATATCAACACTAGGATGTCTGATTGCCAATAACAAAATAGCAACAGTAGCTCCCCTTTGCTGAGCCTGCTACCAGCCAGGCTGTCCTGGGTGTACAAGATACAGCCACGCCACACAAGAACCCTGAGGAGGGGAGCAGGCATTTCGCGGCGCTCATTTTACAAACAAGGAATCGAAAATCCAGGGAACTGAAGTCACTGGCTTAAACCACCACAGCTAGAAAGTGGTGGATCCACAAGTGGAATACAGGCCTGCCCGGCCAGTCTCCTCTCCTTGGTTTTTTGGGGGTACCTGTCACCCAAGCCCGCCTTCCTCTCCATTAATGGGCTCCTCAGAACCCCACCTTTGGATGAGGAGACGTGGCTTCTGCTTGTGTCTCTCTCCTGACTGGATTTTTGGTTCCATCACTGCCGGACCTGCTGACAAAAATTAAGTGCTACGTTTGGTCTAAATAACTGTCTGGGGCAAAGACTGAGGATTTCATCCTTTGCACAACAGCCTCTTACCCTGTTGCTCCCCTGCTTACGATCCCACTCGAACTCCCCATCCATCTAACTTCACTTCCTGCCTCTCTGATGCCTGCTGGCTCCAGCCACACCTGGGTCCTTCTGTCCTCCAACTGGTACACAGGCCTGTCTCTGCCCTGGAGCCATTGTGCTCTCTGTTCCTGCTGCCTGCATCCCATTTCCTCATGTCTTCCATGGAGGACTCCTCCCCCCACCTCCTGGACCACCCAGTCACTGCTGACACAGTCCTCTAAAGCTACCCTGCTTATTTGTTTATTGTCTGTCCTTCTTTCCTTCTCCCTGTGAACCTCAATACAGAAGACACCTACTAAGAAGAGCTTGTGGTGGTTAACTGCACTCAAATTAAAAAACAAAACAAAACACAGAGCCTAGCAGCCATTTCTACGCAGGGGCCTCTCCCACAAACCGTACTTCATGGAAAAGCCTGCCCTGAACAGCCTGCCATCAGAGCCAGCCCTTATGGAGGAGTTTCTGTAGTCCTATTTCAACCAATAGGACTGAGGCTTTTTTCCTCATTCATTTGAAGCTGTGCAGCATCAACCAATCAGAGCAGCTCCATTCTGACCAATCAGGAAAGTGCCTTTTGGATCAATGAAACTATGAGGATTTGGAGTCCTCATTTGCATGACTAGGGGCGGGGACTTGGGCTTATGTAAGCCAGCTCCTCTCTGGCTTGGGGAGCTCACTTTCCCTACGGAAGACAGAAGACTGTTGTTGTCCTGGCTGAGCTGAGACACTGAAAATGTCTCACAGGCCAAAGCCGTTTAGCCCTGGGGCTGGCCTCACAGCTGTGCTGTAGCACAACTGAGCTGTTTTGCACTGGATAAGGTTTCCTTCTTCACTGCACCCCAAATTGGGGATTTCTGTTGGCACTGCATTGGTGCCAATGACCATTGGTTGATGATCTCCATGGTATTGTCCAATCACCACTACCTGGCACACAGTAGGTAGTCAATAAGTACTTTTGAACAACTGAATAAACAACTATAAAGGGTAAATGAAGGACTTTCCTCCTTTTACCTAGTCAGGTTGGTAAGAACCTAAGGGAACGATGCTGTGAATAAAAGGGATTTTTTATTGGCTGGATTTTTTTCTCCCGTTACTATTTATCACAGACATCACTTTAAAAATGACGTTAGCTCAGACTCCATTTTCATGCCATCTGAAACAATGTTAATAAAACATATATTTCATCTGAATGGGCAGGAGGCGAGTTCTGAAAAGATTAATCTCTTGTGACTGTTTGAAAGCAAAGCAAATCTATTCTCTGATCATCTCCAGCAGGAACAACCATCTTGTTTCCAGAGCCCCTAACTGGATTCCTTCTTCGGAACATCTGTCTAAATGAAAAACGGCGCTCTGCTTCTAAGGAAATCAATACATAAATTCCCCTGTACACTGATTTCTATCAAGATTTACTGACTCCCTAGATAATTTTTTAAATAATTGTACCCAAAGAGAAATAAACCTTTGTATATCATTTAAGGAAAAGAACCCAGACAATGCATTCCCATACAGACTGAGGCAGAGAAGTTGGGAGAACTGTACAAGAGGATCCCTCCTATCCCCCCATCCCCCCATCCCAAGGCACTGAACTACCTTAGCAGGCGTTAGCTTCTTGATACAGGCTGAGAGAACACACCTTTCTTATTCAGAAGGGTTACTTTTTAAAAAATATTTTTAAATTGATTTTTAAAGAGAGGAAGGGAGAGGGATAGAGAGAGAGAATTATCAATGAGAAACATCCATCGGCTGCCTCCTGCACGCCCCCTATTGGGGATTGAGCCTGCAACCTGGACACGTGCCCTGTCAGGGACTCAACTGAGAACTCCTGGTTCATGGACCAACCCTCAACCACCGAGCGCCACGGGCTGGGCAGTAAGGTTACATTTTATAGGCAGCTAGTCTCCTTGTTTCAGCAACTTTTTTCTTTTCTATCAAATATGATAATACTAAAAAAAACCCAAACAAACCCAAAACCACAATTCCATGACAGCAGCATCCTATTTTTACTGCGTTTACCTTCCTTTTATTGTCCATATTTGCTAGTATTTGACAAACAAACATATCATCTTGAAGGTGTGGGCTTAGGATGTTTGAACAATGGTTTACCACAGCCCAACCTTCTCCAGGAATTCTCAAGTCTGGTTTTCAGAACACCACACGGCTGGCCAGCAGGTGACCGAGACTTCTTACGTCCACGGGACAAGGCCCCTATTTCAGACGTCACTGTGGGCTCCATTCAAGTCCTTCAAATCAGGAGTCCCTGGATCACAAGCCATCCACCCCTGCCTGTTTTTATAAACACGGGTCACTGAAGCACAGCCACACCCATCCACCCACTATTGTCCGTGGCTGCTTTTGTGCTACAATGATAGAGTTGTGCAACAGAGACCATTCAACCCCCAAAATACTTAAAATCTGGGCTTTTCCAGAAAAACCGGAGAACGCTGCTTAGATGACAACCTGACTCAGGCGTGCAACATACAATGTGGACAAAAACTGAGATGTGGACCATGAAAACGCAAGGTCCCGTGCGGAAAAATTATTCAGGATTTCAAGATAGTAACGCAGAGCATTAATACAAGTGTGCGTTACACCCGTGCAACTAGCTGAGCTGCGGGAACGATCCTTGTTACAGGGGACAAACTCTGGGGCCAGCTAGAAGCTCTTCCACCCGGATGCAGGAATAAGAGGTCCCTTCCAACCTGTATCTTCCTGAGAACTGAAGAAACCGTCCACCCAACTGAAATTTTACACGGACATCCAACACGAGAACCAGAATTCATACAGAGCTCTGCCCCAGTTCATTTATTTCACGAAGGTCACTAGCAGGCTGCAACTCTTTTTAGAATGCTTAAGGGGGACAAGGGGTAGAAAAATAAAATACAAAACACACTGGACTACTTGGAAACAGCATTTTCATGTAACCCGGAAAACAGATGCATGCGTTGACGTGACAGAATCAGGCCAAATTGGCCCCACCTGTCAACTGTGCGCTCAGCTGCTTTTCCTCTACCTTCGTTATTGTAACTGTCATAATTTATTCATCCCCAGAAAGACTCACATGTCCTAGGGTAACCAGTCTAGGCTTTCGGGTCAGGAGGACTGGCAGTCCCAGTCACTTCTGCCCCTTCTCATCTGCGTAAGGAATATTTGGAAAAAAATTTTTTTTTTAAACCAAACTCAAGCTGATTCAGAACCAAAGTTCCCTGACCTTTGTAACCATTCAAGTGCACAAATCTGAAGACAGAAGGATGGCACCAAATATCCTATCAGAACCCAAATATTTCATTTCTCTAAGATACAGAAAATGGCTTTTCTAGCTCACAAAGCGCGCAGTGCATTTCCAGCAAAGTTACTAAGAAACTTTGCTCTTGCTGATTAAAAAAAAATAATAATAAAAAAATTCTACTGATTTTGGAGAGAGGGAGAGAGAAACATTGATGTGAGAGAGAAACATCGATTGCCCCCTACTGGGGATTGAGCCACAACCTGGGTATGTGTCCTGACTGGGAATTGAACATGCAACCTTTTGGAGCATGGGATGATGCTCTATCAACTAAGCCACAGCAGCCAGGGCTACTTCTTCTGATTTTAAATACATATGGAACACGTTTTATTTATGACAGAGTACTGGTTATTGAAACCATGTAGGATGGTGCATGTGAAATAAATAACTTCAAATGCAACTGTCAATGGTTTCTTAAAAACTAGGAGCAAAGGTAGAGTTATTTTGTATGGATTAAAGCTTAAACATATCTTCTTTCTTACTCTGATCCTTTAGCTTTATGACAGAACACAGCAAATGCTCAAAGGTCTAATAATCAGGTGAGAAAGATAGTCGAAGGTGAAAACGTCTTAGAAAAATGGCCAAATGCACAGCATCCACTGGCTATGTCCACTCATCCACAGTGGAGAATAAAACAAAATTAAGTCAAGGTCTTGATACAACTGACAGTGAGTTGTTCCATTGAGTATTTGTCCTTGTACAGTCGTTATTCCTATTAATATGCATTTCTAACAGAGATAAACAATAAATCTAAAATTCCAGGCATGGTCCTAATTTATTCCACTTCCTGCATCTTCTACACCCAATCCTGCCAGTTCAGTCTCCACACTTGCTCCTCTCCATCCCCTCTGCCAAGACTTTGATCTTCCCTGGACCAGGACTTGCTAACTGGTCCCAGCTTCCACTTCCACCCCTGACGTCCGTTCCCCTTAACAGCATTCACTGAGATCTTTTTAATGAAAAAAAATCAGATCGTGACTCTGCTCTGGTTACCGCCCTTCAAAGGCTGCTTCTCATGGATCAACGAGAAAACCCAAACCTTGAACCACAGACAAAAACGTAGGATCTTGTCCCCACCTACCCCTCCCATCCAGAGCATACCACTGGCCTCCTTGAAGATTCTTGAACACGCCAAGTGAGTGGTTCTCCACCTTCTGGCCCTTTAAATACAGTTCCTCATGTTGTGACCCAACCATAAAATTATTTTCGTTGCTACTTCATAACTGTGATGTCGCTACTGTTATGAGTCATCATGTAAATACCTGATATGCAGGATGGTCTTAGGCGACCCCTGGGAAAGGGTCGTTGGACCGCCAAAGGGGTCGCGACCCACAGGTTGAGAACCGCTGCCGGAGTGCTCTTCTCCCTCAGACCTTCCTACTTGCTCCCACATGCCTGCTTCTTCTCAACCTTCAAGCTCAGCTCCTAGGATATGTTACCTCTTGGTGGGCCCTGTACCCACTGAGTCACTTTTTGTTGCGCTGTGCTGTTGACCGTCTTCATGGCATGTACCCTAATCTGTATCATCTTGCTTCTGAATTGTCTTTTTGGCTTATCTCCTGCCTCTGTGAGTCTTGCCTGTCTCATTCCCTCACATAACTCACAAGATGCCTGACATAGAGACGTTCTGTATCTGCTGAACAGCCAATTACTCTATAGGTTGTAACTATCAAGTACATGTAATGGTCATAGTTGAACCCTATAAGTAGAAAATAAAACATTTTATCTATATTCATCCATCTGCCCAGTCAACAATTCAGTTATTTATGGAGAGCATCCTATGCCAGGTAGTATGTTAAAACCAGAGAAGTCTGGAAAGGTCTAAGAATTTCTCAAAAGTGTTATATTCATTGTTTAAAACAGGCACTTAGAAAAAAACAAAAACAAGTTACACGACTATTTAGTATGTTTTCGTGTGACCCTGGGGATTTATAGAAAAGTGTGGGAGAGAGTAAACTGGGTTTTCCCACGTGCATTCCAGGTCTCTAAACCTAGGAGTCACCTCTTCACACTTGGGAGACTGCAGACAGATGCAAAGCTTTCCTCAGTCAGTGCTTCAGAATGAAATTCATCTCCCCAAGCGGCTGCTGATGAAGGTTATTGAGGTGAGACTAGGAGACTGCATGACTGACAGTTTTTAAACAGACTGGAATTATCACATCCAAATATACGATGCCATGTTCAAACTCTTTTTAGAACTCAGCTTCTGGTCTTCCTGGCAGTCCCAGACTCTAGAGAGGTCTCCCTGATCAAGGTTAGCATTTGCAAGAAGACAATTCCAGCGCACAAGGACCAGTCATCCGATCAATGCCTCCCCCCTGGGAGCGCAGGTGTCCTCCGCACACCTGTTTGCATGTATAGCTCTGGGCTCAGCTGATCTCCAGGGCAACAGTCAGCAGCAACGTTCTCTCCACTCCTTAGTGTAGTGCTTCTCAACCTTGGCTGCACATTAGAATCACCTGGGAATCTTTTTAAAATCCTGATTTCTGGGCCTCATCCTCCGGAAATTCTGTTACTTTGTTATGGGGTGGGGCCACGACATTAGTAACAAAGAAACAATTTCCGGAGGATGAGGCCCAGAAATCAGGATTTTAAAAAGATTCCCAGGTGATTCTAATGTGCAGCCAAGGTTGAGAACCACTGCCTTAGGGTCATCTAGCACAGTTGCAAACGCCAAGAAAGCAGAAAGGGACCTGTTGCATTGACCATTTAATCATTATTGCCAAATGCCTGGCACATAGTAGGTGTTTAATAATAAATACTTGTTAAATAAATTATTCCCATTGCTCAAAAGCTAGGACCTGCTAGAATGGCAAAAGAGCTCACAAATACACCTGCTGTCAGGAAAGGGGGGTTCCTGACCAAACCAGACCATAGCCCGTGCCTTCACTCTGAGCCTCGCCCACTGTGCCGAGAACCACAACCGCCCCTTCTTCAGCAAGAACGGGGGATGCTTTGCGGAAAGTCTTCCCCTCATTCAGCCTTTCACTGACATTTCATTTTGGACAACACAGCCACAGTGTATAGTTAAAAAATTATAGATAAAACCAACAAACACAGATTTAGGGCTGTTTTCCTCACGGTATGTTATGCTTCTAACTCCGTGGGAAAGGCGTTGGGACACCTGAAAACTCCTTTTACAAAGCAAATGCAGCTAAAAGGCAGCAGCAAAGAGCCAAACTTTAGGGAGAAAACTTATAAACGGCTTTTGTGTCAGAGCAAGCCTGGAGATGAGTCTGACTACTCACAGGTCTACGAAAACCACACAGAAAACAACAAAGAAGGCAGGCAGAACCCACCTTCCACCAAACAAGTCAAAGCCGGGCTACAGTTAGAGAGAGAGAGAGAGAGAGAGAGAGAGGGAGAGAGAGAGAGAAGGAGGCACTAATGAGACTAATGGATTGCCTGCTCCTCCACCTTCTCCCTCCCACCCAGGACAATAATGAAGACTCACAGCCAACACATTAATTAGGGAAGACAGGGACATGCCCGGTTACAATATGGGTTCAGGAAGCAGTTATCAGATCGGATAGCCTCATATTCCCCGAGAAGCCAATAAAGTGTTGCATGCAATATTTAAATTACGTTCTTCGTTTTTTGTTTTAATACTTCCCTTTCAATGCCAAGAGCGAGCACATGGTAAGTTGGCTTCTTTTCTACATGTTGGGTATTTGAGACATTTTTTTCCCCACTGAAGTCACACCACTATTCTAAATCATATAATAAAAATTATTTGAAAATGTAGTCTTTCTACACCACAGCGTATTCTTTTAATCCAAAAACTGGATTACCCAGACGCTGCGATAATTTTTCACTCCGAATCGACGAGAAGACACACATGCGGTTCCCCGGGGGCGCGTGAGATAAATGCACTCATTTCACCGGATCCTGCAACACCGGCCACAGCGGACCCGCCGGCGCGGACCTCGGAACAGGCCCCGCGGAGCAGCGCCTCCCGCCGCCCTCCCCCATCTCACACACCCTCCCCCTCCCCCTCCTCAACCCCCGCCGCCCGCACCCGGCGCCTCCCTAAGCGCCGACTCCGGGAGCGCAGGGGCAGCCTTTGTCCCGCGGGCTCCCGGGCGCCTCGCCGTCCCCGCGTGCGAGCTCGGGCTCCAGCCGGCTCCTTACCCCCGCGCGCACCTGCAGACAAAGGCGTCCCGCGCCCCCTCGCTTCCCTCACCTGGGCCTCCCGGGGATGCCGCCCCCGGCTGGGGACCGGGCCGGGGTGCGCGCGCCTGCAGCCCAGGAGCCGTCGCTCCCTCGCGCAGCAGCGCGGTCCTTTGGTCTCAAGTTGGAGTGAGTGGCGCCTCCCGCGCGCGCTCCCCGCCCACCGCCGCCGCCCATTGGCAGCTGGAGAGGCGCGCGGCCCGCCGCCCCGCCCACCCCGCGCCCCGCCCCTCCAGGTGCCGGGCCAGGTGCCCGGCCAGGTGCCCCGCCAGGTCCTGCCAGCTGCCAGGGGCTGGGCCAGGGGCGATCTGAGAGAAGGGTGGAACACCCACACCAGCAACACCCCCCCGTTCTGTAATACACACTCCCCTTTCTGGACTCCGGGACTGGGGAAGTTCATTCTAATGATCCATTTAAATCCCATCGACCCTTAGAAAGCTGACGGCCGGGACCTGGGTTTTGGTTTCTAATGGGGACCAAGCCTGATACGTGGGGAGTGGAGGTGGGAGGGACAGGGCAAGGGCGATTGGCAACTCACAGCCCGATGCCCACCTGCGATGCCCCTGCGATGCCCACCGAGAAGCAGAAGCAAACGGTGGTGTGATCCATCAGGGAGACAGTTTTGAACTGAGCTGAAAGGTACTTCTCCCAGATTCCCTGTCAATTTACACGAAGCCCTTCCATAGAAGGTCACCTCTGCACACCTTTTCTGATCGCCACCTCTGTAAGGCACCTTTTGTTGACTGCTGACCCAAAGCCAGGGTGACACTGGCATCCCAGCACCGTCATCGCCAGCTGAGAACTCACACGTGGAAGCAGGAAAGTGTCCAGTCCGCTAAGCGAAAGCATTTTCAGAAAAGAGCGCTGGCCAAGCCCTTGGCCAAAACAGACTTTGAAAGGAATATCCAAGGTCCTTGACTATGTTCTGTTGTGTGCACTGAAAGCACTTCCTCTTTCTAATTGTTTCTGGGCAAGAATAAGCGATTTGATTGGGCAATTAACAAAGTGGACTAGGCAGGGGACATCAGCCAGCTTTCTGTCATATTCAAAGCTCAATACACTCCTTTTTTAGGGAAACAAATCGGAAATATAAGACAGACATGGAAAATCAAGGGTGTATGTAAGTAGGAGGTCTTGTCTGGGTTTATTTAGTAAAATACATCACAGGTGTGCTGGAAACTCTTTTCACTGTTCATGTTTTTAATGTTCATGTTTAATCAGACATCTACTCATTTGTTCAACACTTAATAAGCTCCGTGCTGACAATTTTATGGGCTCTTTTGGTTAATGGCTGTCTTTCACAGGGGGCGTGATTTAATTCATGAATCTATGACCAGTAATACTGCAGCTGTTTAGAAGTGATGTTTACAGTGAACTGCTCTGACAACCACAATTGTCTGGATTGCAGCCCAAACTGGAAGTGGGGGTGGTAGGTTTGAGGCTTGGGGTTTAGCAGTCAAAACAGACATCACCAAGTCTGGAGGCATGAACGGATTTCACCATTGCACCTGTCACCTTCAGAGGCTTCCTTTCCTTCCTGTCACATAATACTAGTCAGTTTGGTTGTCTGATTCTCCGCCTGCGGGAGAGTAGAAGCCACAAATCAGATGGGGGTGCCAGGCGCCCATAGGAGACGGCACAGTGTGACAGCTGAGGGTCTGCGGGCAGGCAGTCCTGCTTGACAAGTCCCACCAGCTCTACCTCTGACTGCTCTCTCAAACTTGTCCCCCTCCCAGTTCCACTGATTCCTAGTTCTAGCTGCTGTATTCTCGATGGCTGCAGCGATCTTCTAACAGTCACATGCTCCCACTCTAGTTCCAGAGTGGCTAGACTCACAGCCGCACATGTGTCCCTTTAAAAAAACACATTACAGCCCTAGCTGGTTTGGCTCAGTGGATAAAGTCGGCCTGTGAACTGAAGGGTCCTGGGTTTGATTCCAGTCAAGGGCAAATGCCTGGTTGTGGGATCGATTCCTCGGTGGGGGCTCGGGGAACATGCAGGAGGCAGCTGATCAATGCTTCTCTCTCATCATTGATGTTTCTATCTCTCTCCCCCTCTTCCTTCCTCTCTGAAATCAATAAAAATATATCTAAACAAACAAACAAAAACAAATTATAAATCTGAGCATCCATGTGCCTGCTTTAAATTCTATAAGCTGCGGTTCTCAACCTGTGGGTTGCAACCCCTTTGGCGGTCGAACGACCCTTTCACAGGGGTCGCCTAAGACCATCGTGCATATCAGGCATTTACATTACGATTCATAACAGTAGCAACATTACAGTTATGAAGTAGCAACGGAAATAATTTTATGGTTGGGTCACAACATGAGGAACTGTATTTAAAGGGCCAGAAGGTTGAGAACCACCTTTATAGTATAAAGGCTTCCCAGGAACTGGAAACACAGTCCATAATCATTTTCAGGGGCTCTGAGGCCACCTGGGATCTGGTCGCTATTTTCTCTCTAGTCAATACTGCAACCACATTCCCTGCCTTCTCTCTGCTCCAGCCTCATCTTCTCCAGGTCTGAAACACGTCCAGTTACCTCCCATCTCAGAACCTTTCCACCACTTGTTCCCCACAGCACTGCTCACCTGGCCAATCCTGCTTATCTTTTAGATCTCAGTCCATTTCATTGGGAAAATCATCCTAACTGGCAGTAACGTCCATCCCACCCCCATCCTTGAGCATCCCAGACGTTCCCGGCACAGGTCTTATCTCCTTTCACTTTATGGTGTTATAAACTTACTAGAGGCCCGATACACAAAATTCGCGCACGGAGTGGGGGTAAGGGGTGGTGGTGCTGTCCCTCAGACCAACCTGCACCCTTTCCAATCTGAGACCCCTTGAGACATATCAGACTGCCCATTTAGGCCCGATCCCACGTGCCTTTCACAATCCAGGACTGCTGGCTCCCAACCTCTTGCCTGCCGATTGCCCCTAACCATTCCCCTGCCAGTCTGATCAATGCCTAACTGCTCCTGTGCCGGCCTGATTGCCCCTAACTGCCCTCCCCCTGCCACGATGGCCCCCTCAACTGTCCTCCTCTGCCAGCCTGGTCCCCTCCA
>PVJC01008609.1:0-48107 GCA_004026665.1 Murina feae | reverse complement strand
AGCATGCTGTTTAGTCTCCATGTGTTTGATTTTTTTGGATTGTTTTTATTGTAGTTGATTTCCAGTTTTTTGCCATTGTGATCTGAGAAAATGCTTGATATGATTTCTATCTTCTTGAATTTGAAGAGACTTTGCCTGTGCCCCAATATATGGTCTATCTTTGAGAATGACCCATGTGCACTTGAGAAGAATGTATATTCTGTGGCTTTGGGGTGAAGTGTTCTGAAGATGTCTATTGGGTCCATTTGCTCTAGTGAGTCATTTAGGATTGATGTTTCTTTGCTGATTTTTTGTTTAGAAGATTTGTCCAATGGTGATAGTGGAGTATTAAATTCCCCCATTATGATTGTATTGCTGTACATCTCTCCCTTGATATCCTCCAGAAGTTTTTTTATGTATTTGGGTGCTCCTATATTGGGTGCGTATATGTTTACCAGAGTTATTTCTTCTTGTTGAATGGCTCCCTTTAGTATAATGAAGTGGCCTTCCTTATATTTTTTTATGTCCTTCACTTTGAGATCTAATTTGTCAGATATAAGTATTGCTACCCCAGCTTTTTTTTTTCATTTCCATTGGCCTGCAAAACATTTTTCCATCCTTTCACTATCAGTCTGTGTGCATCTTTTTTTCTGAGGTGGGTTTCCTGTAAACAGCAGATATGTGGGTCATGTTTTCTTATCCACTCAGTTACCCTATGTCTTTTGATTGGAGCATTTAATCCATTTACATTTAAAGTTATTATTGGTAAATACTTGTTTGTCGCCATTTTTATTCTTTACCCCTGTGTTCCTTCTTCGTTTCCTATTTTTTTTATTTTTTACAGTAGGCCCTTTAACATTTCTTGCATTGCTGGTTTGGTAGTAACAAACTCCCTTAGTCCTTTTTTGTCTGTGAAGCTCCTAAGTTCACCATCAATTTTGATTGATAGCCTTGCTGGGTACAGTATTCTTGGATTCAGACCCTTCCTTTGCATGACTTTGTATATTTCATTCCATTCCCTTCTTTCCTGATGTGTTTCTGTTGAGAAATCAGTCACTAGTCTGATTGGAGAACCTTTGTAAGTAACTTTCTGTCTCTCTCTGGCCGCTTTTAAGATTCTTTCTTTGTCATTGGTGTTTGTCAATTTAATTATAATTTGCCTTGGCGTTGGTCTTTTGGGGTTCCATTTGTTTGGAACTCTGTAGGCTTCTTGTATTTGTGTGAGAATTCTTTCCCTATAACCGGGAAGTTTTCTGTTATTATTTCTTCCAATAAGCTTTCTATTCCTTGCTTAGTTTCCACTCCTTCTGGCACCCCTATTACATGGATATTGTTTCTTTATGTGTTGTCCCAAAGTTCTCTTAGGCTCTCCTCCTGCTTTTTAATTATTTTTTCTAGGCGCTGCTCTGCTTGGGTATTTTTTTCTACCTTGTCTTCTATCTCACTGATGCGGTCCTCTGCTTCTTCTAGTCTACTATTGATGCTTTCTATTGAGTTCTTCATAGCACTGATGTCATTTTTCATTTCCTCTTGGTTTTTACACATATTGTCGAATTTGTCTTCCATTCTTTTCATCCACCTTATGACCATTTCCCTGAATTCTTTCTCTGGCAAGTTGCTTGCCTCCATTTCATTTACTGCCCTTTCGGTGATGCCTGTTTTTCTTTCATATGCGGGTTATTTCTTTGCCTCCCCATGATCTATCTTCTTTGGGTATCTGGTTATTTAGTTTTTCTCTCCTTTCTGTGAGGAGGAGCAGGGTTTGTATGGGTTCACGTATTATTGGTTTGAGCTCCGGTGTTCCTGGGTTCCTGGCTGGTCCCTGGGTATCCTGTTTGCAGTATCTCTGGATGTGTACAATTCTGGTAACAGTTACCCAAGATGGTCTGGTCTCCGCAGCCAAATTACATAGATTTTAAGTGTTATAGTTCTATGATACATCATCTGTATATTGCATTGAATTCCCATCACCTAAAGTCACATCATCTTCTTTGTCTCTTTTACTACATACACCTCCTTCAGCCCTTTCTCTCTGGTAACCACTATACTGTTGTCTGTGACTTTGTTTTTCCACTTTGCTGATTTGTTGCTTTCATTTGTACAATTAAGTGAAATCATATGGTTCTTGACTTTTTCTGTCTGACTTCACTTTAGCGTGACATTCTCAAGATCCATCCACATTGTTGCAAATGGAAGTATTTTTAAATATTTTTATTGATTTTTAGAGAGAGAAGAAAGGAGAGGGGAGAGAAACATCAATGACAGAGAGAAACATTGATCACTGCCTTCTATATATGCCTCTACTGGGCATCGGGCCCACAAACCAGGCATGTGCCCTGACCAGGAATTGAACAGGCAACTTTTTGGTACATGGGAAAAAGCCCAACCCACTGAGCACACTGACCAGGGCTTGGTTGTTTCTTCTAGATCCCTTTTGTTTCATCTATTTCATCTTCTAGACTTTTAAACATTGTAGTTTTCCAAGTCTAAATCCTGAGACTATTCTATTCCATTCTATTCTGTTTATACTCATGTCTCGTGTGACCTCTGTCAGGCTCATTGCTTTAAAATACTATCTATAGTCTTGGCCAGTGTGGTTCAGTTGGTTGAGCATAGTCCCATGCACTGAGAGGTCACTGGTTCGATTTCTGGTCAGAGCACATGCCTGTGTTGTGCACTCAATCCCCAATTTGGGGGAATATGTGAAAGGCAGTGATCCATGTTTCTCTCTGTCATCAGTGTTTCTCTCTCTCCATTCCTCTGTCTCTAAAATAAATAAAAATATATTTAATAATAATAATAAAATAAAATACTACCTCACATGGATATCTACTAAAATTAAATCTCCTGCCTTGACCTCTTCCATGAATTTCAGATTCAATCTAATTTCTTGCTCAACATCTCCACTTTTATGAATGACAGACAACTCAAACAAACCATGTTCCAAACTACATTTTGGTTCTTAACACCCCCTACCCATCTTGGTCCACAGATTTTCCCATATTAGTCAATGGCAACTCAATCCTTTTTTCTTGCTTGGAACAACATCTTTGGTGTCAACCTGATTTTCTCTTATAACCCATATTATACATATTAACAAATCCTGTTGGCCTTATATTCAAAATACAGATTATCCAGGATCAAGTACCTTCTTGATTCAGGTAACCACCTCTACTCCTACCACCCTAGTCAAAAATCATTTGTCAAGCAATAACTTTCTAATGATTCTCTAACCTTCTACCCCTACTTCATTGTCCCCTACTATCCATTCTCTATACAAAAGTAAGAATAAACCTTTTAAAAATGTAAATTGTATCGTTTAACTCTTACTGAAACACTTCTGTGATTTTTTTATGTCAGAATAAAATCTAATTTCTTGGTTTAATATACAAGGCACACATACTCTGGTCCCTGGCTTCCATTCTGATCTCATCCTATATAATAAAGAGCTAATATGCTAATTAGACCAATAGCAGAACGACCTTCTGGAATGACCTTCCAGAATGACCAGTGGGCAGGAGAGAGGGGGGGCAGGGCCGCAGGGCCGTGAGGCAGCAGGGGCTGTGAAGGCCTACCCTTGCATGAATTTCGTACATCGGGCCTCTAGTATCCAATAAATATTATCCTTTCTTTTTTCTCAGTGCTAACCACACTGGCCTCCTTCTGTCACTTAAGTTAAGTAGGTTTTAGCTTCAGGGGCTCTATATGAGTCTATGGCCTGGGTTTCTCTTCCTCATGACACTGCCTATTTTACTCCCTTATTTATTTAAGTTTTGCTCAAATGTTATCACTTCAGAAATAATTTCCTTGACCACTCTTCTTAAATAAGCCACCTCTCTATCTTCCATTGAAGGGGAAAATAAGACATCTGGGGGGGGGGCAGGTAGCTATCTGAATCTGTGCCAGTAACCTGCATTCTGACAAACACTCTTGCTAGCCAAGAATTAACTCCATTCTTATCTGTGATGCCTGTCCTGCCTTGCAGAGCCTGTGTCCCGGAATACTCCCATCTTACAGAGGTCATAAACCATGAACCATATACAACCCTGGAGGGGGTTGGCAATGCTGGCACCAGACAGGCCTCTGGGTGTAATCTCACTTCCCTCTTCTAACTCACTGGGGCTGCAAAGCCTGTGAAAAGTCCAGAAGTCTGATCCATATTTGGGGGACAAAGAAACTAAGGATATACAGGGAAACTTTTGTCCATATTAATCACTCAGGATTTGGAGACTGACTCCCCTGAGTCAAGGTACTAGTGCATCTGCAAATAAAGGCTACTTTTCAAATATCCTCTGAGTGCCTGGCTGATTAATTTTCCCACACCACCTGGCAGCTTATCTGCAACACCATCACTGTCTAGTCCTTTATCCTAATTTATTTTTCTTCATGTATTTCTTTAGATTTTAAATTTATTACCATCTGTTTCTTCTAATATAATGTAAGTTTCAGATAGCAGGGACTCCTTTTCAATACTAATTCCACAGAATGTAGAATAATGCTTGACACACAGTAAAGGCAAACAGAATGTCTGTTAAATGAATCAATTAATGAAAAATGTTAATCATTACTAACAAGACTAAAATTGTGCTATTACAGGTGAAAATCTTAAAGAAAGTTGGAAATGTTGCAGAATAATTTTGTAATCATTAAATAATTCAGGCCTATATTGCCTTTTCTGTACTATAAGCCACAAATTAAAGAAATCAGTTAATTATTCCCCATAAAATGGAGTTATTTAAGAACATTTGATGGCGTATTGTGTTAACACATGTAACCAGTTGGTAGATATCTGATGAGCATGTTCATGAGACAGTCACTCAGTTCAGAAGACATTATAGTGATTTTTGACCACTTTATCAATTTATATTATTTATGTCCTAAGTTATATATTGTTGGGGCCCAGGGAAAGTGGCCACAAAATATCCCACAATGGCATATTGATTATTTTGAAATAAAGTTACTTGAAAAGCAACCAGTGCAAGAAGGGTACGTTGACCCTCCTTATCTCCTTAAAAAAAGAAAAAATATTCCCCCTGTGAAAGATGCCTTCCTTGCTTCAGTGTGTGTGTGTGTGTGTGTGTGTGTGTGTGTGTGTGTGTGTGAAGGAAAGAGCCATCCTTATCTTCAGGGTTTAAGAATTCAGAGCAAAAAAGCCTATATAAACAAACTTGTTACTTTTTTTCTGACTTACTACCCATGCCCGAATTTTGCTTAGATTCTTAACTCATGGGCACCGAAACCTAAGTTTATTTGTCATGTCAAATCTTCACAAACTTATTGTTCATCTAAATAGTATAAAAAGATTCCTGCTGCCCTGACCAGTTTGGCTCAGTGAATAAAGCGCCAGCCTATGGACTCAAGGGTCCCGGGTTCCATTCTAATCAAGGGCATGTACCTTGGTTTCGGGCACATCCCCAGTAGGGAGTGTGCAGGAGGCAGCTGATTGATGTTTCTCTCTCATCGATGTTTCTAACTCTCTATCCCTCTCCCTTCCTCTCTGTAAAAAATCAATAAAAGATATTTTTAAGCAAGATTCCTGCTTCCATCATCTCTTTGAGCATTGTTTAAGATCTCCTTTGTGCGTGTACTAAACTGTTCTTTCTTCTATTAATCTGGTCATATCTCAATTTCATTATTTACCCAGTCATAATAACTCAAGAGGGGCAGGAGGAAACTTTCTCCTTCCCTGACAATATTATTTATCATAATTTACATCCATAATAAAGATTCCATGAGTCAGGGAGCTTACATCTACTTTGCCTAGGTGACCAGACGTCCTACTTTTGGTGGGGCAGTCCCGATTTTTAACAATTTGTTCTGCGTCCTGCAGCGTTTTAAAAAAGTCCCGATTTTTGGAAAGAATGCACGACAAGCTAGGGAACAGCGGGAGAACGGGAAGGGAATATATGGTTTTCAGTGGCCATGTGGCTATTTAGCCAGGATATGAGTTTTATATTATTTTTGTTGATTTTATAATGTTAAACTTTAATAACAAATAATTGTTGAGAACTGATTATCGAGAACTGCTTATCAAAGTTTGCATTGTTGATCAGTTGTTACAATTCGATCACCATTGTTTGGACTTAATGAACAATGCCACTTTTTGGGATTGGCAACGACGAAAACATTTTGTAACTGTCTCTCAGACGATAAACATCATACTGTGTGCTAGTAAGCTAGTTAAACAAGTGATGTCATTACAAATCAGCTATTCGAATAATTTAGGTAAGTAATTTATTTATTTATTTCATAAATACATAAATTTTCTTGAATTTAGCAGACAGTACCCGTATTTATATTTTATAGTGGTGGCAAAAAGTCTAGAGCCAGCCTTGAAAGTGACACTTTCGACTTACGTTACAGCAAATTCAGAGGAAAAATAATACAAGTTAGTATTGTTATTATTTAGAAAGAAATATAGGATTAAAATAATAACACGCTGTCCTTACCAGGAACTAATGCTGCAACTGAATGCATTTTTTCTATGGTAAATAAAGTGTGGATATCAGAAAAATCACAATTAAGTGTTGAGACTTTGAAAGCCATTTTATGTGTGAAATATAATTTAACAAATTCTTGTGAAAAATTTCATCACCTTTTAAACAACAACAGCAATCTACTAAAAAAATCGCTCAAATGAGAAATATGCCAAAGAATAAAAGAATACTATACATAATTTTTTTACTTATTATATTTATAAATTGTACTTAGGTTGACTATTTTTGAGTTCTATGAAAATTTTTGTTGCTCCATATAGACCAAATTTTTAATCAAGAACCTCCCCCCCGCCCCCCCCCTCGATCGGGGTAGGGGAGGATGGGGGAAGGTCAAGGGGAAAAAAAGAGACTTATGTACTACTCTTTGTAATATTTTAAGTAATATAATAATAATAATAAAAAGACACCCCCCCTCCCCATCAATGGTGTCCCGCTTTACCAATGCTAAAATCTGGTCACCTTAACTCCCCACTCACCAACTCAGAACATTTTTAATTGCATTTCAACTTATGTTTCTGTTAGCAGTGAAACGGCACCAGATTGTTACTGGCTATTGGACCTAGATTCAACAACCTTGGTACTTGAGTCCTAGCTAAGAAAGAATTCAGAGCCAAAACTCAAATACAAACAAAAGTTTATTTCGAAAGTCACAGAGGTAGAAGAAGTGAGCTGTGGAAGAAATGAGCCAGGTGGGATGTGTAGGCTCAGGAAACAAGTTACAGAGACAAAGAAAAAAAAAAGGGCTCTTGGAACTTAGGAAAAAGAAGGCAATGATATATGCACTTAGGGTAAGGAGAGGTAGAAAGGTTCCCATATACTTCAGAGAGAGAGAGAGAGAGAGAGAGAGAGAGAGAGAGAGAGAGAGGGTGCTAGGGAAGGAAGGGGATGGGAAAGGCATGGGTATGCTCGAGAGAAAGCCACACACTTGGTCCTCTCTCCTAAGGGCTTTTAAGGGCAAGGATTTTAGGGGAGGCCCCTGGAAAGGATCTCAATGGAATATTCATCAGCTTTCCAAAGGTGTCCTTTCAGAGTGGTGGTTCATTAGTCATAGCAGCTGGTCCTGATGTCAGTCAGGGCGTCCCTCACCTGGCCTTGCTGCTTGTTTGAGTCTGGAGCTGAAAGGCTACTGAGGCCTCGATGTTATTGGTAGTTTGAGCAAAACTCTGTCTCCATGGTGTGGGCAAAAAGGGGCCACATGCTAACCTGATGAGCTCAGACAAGGCCTGTGTGACAGCCTCAGAGACCTAAAGTAACTATAAAGGATGGTCTGAAATAAAAACTTTTAAAAATAAAAAGCAGTTTATGGTGGGTAGTTATGTCCTAGGCTATATTAAAAGTCATTTTTTAACCAAGCTTGTCTAATGCATCTACAATAACTTATGCTGGAATGTCAGTAATTTTTTCCTTTTGCTGGACCTGTTGCAGAAAGACCAAAAAACTAAGTGACGCTTTGAAGAAGTGGAGAAATCACAGTTTTAATAACACGCTCAGACTCTGGGATTGTCCTAAATCCCAAATCCAGAGTGGGGGTAGCACGCAAGAACCTTGCCTTATAACTGCTCCTCGAGTTCATTGATTTGCAAATATACTCCCTCCCCCCAAGGCCCTGAAGGGAGTATTCTGTTCATCTACTCTTCCCCCAGGTGTTCTTAGGTTCCGGGCTCAAAACAAAGCCCCCTGCCCTACCGCAGGACAGGGCTTTGTTTGGTTTTTATGGCCTAACATTCCTTGCAAAACCAGTTTCCTCCTCAGACCCCCTCAAAGTACAGGCACCCCTCAGCAGAGACCACAAATTGTTATTGAGTTCATTGTTAACTAATAACTATCCTGCACCCACCTAAGTAAAAGAAGTATATGTCTATCATTTCACTTTTTATTCAATCCCATAGATACCCCCACTTTGCTTTCTCTCACCTCCCTAATCTATCACTATGGATTTCATGTAACCTACTTCCATCTCCACTTTTGATTATAATGTATGAAACAAGATGCTAAACTGCCATTCTCTGAAGCATTGTCTCGATCCCTTGAAATTCTGCTTCCCAGGAATTGTCCACAATTGAGTTAAAAAAAACTCACAAAAATTCCTCACAAATTTGAATATTTCTTATGCTAACAATGGTCAATGGTCCTGAGGCTTTGTTCCTGGGATTATCTGATGCAGATCAGAGCCACATTGTTTTAAGAGTTTAATCCTTAAGAGAGCAGTTATGCAAATGAAGCAGGGATTTTTAGGGATAAAAAAGACAGGTTTAGGAAATTTGAGAAATTAAGGGGACCTTGGAGGAAGCACATGGCTGCAGAGCATCAGAAGGTACATTTCCATAGAATGAGAGAGCTGGAAACAGCAGAAGGTCTATATTTACAACATAAAAGGAAGGAAGCCCTTCATCCAGAAGAAGAAGAAGGAAGCCCAAAGGGAATAGGAAAACAATAAGAAAGGGGGAGTGGGGAGAGAACCTCACATGTCACATGTGAGGTTTGACCTTTGAACTCAGGAGTTACTATAGTAACCAGTCTAAGGGAATAGTGACCAGAGGGGATATCGAGGTACAAGGATCTGCAGCCTTTATAAGCCACAGGGAAAGGGAACTCAGTGGGACCCTTTCCCCCTCTCCACATGGGAGTCTGTACTTGTTCTTCAATAAATTTCCACCTTTCTAGACCATCTTCGGTCCGTGGATTCATTCTTTGACTCCAATGGACAAAAAGCCCGGGAACCATTCTACCCAGGGCAACACTGCATATTCCAGTCCAAAAATCCCACTTCACAAAGGCTTATATGGGAGTCTTATGCGGCTATTTATCTATTCTCTGCCTCTCTCTGCCATTTCCTTCTCCAAGGGGTCTATCACATGACTAGTGACATGCTAGGAGAGAAAAGGTCAGGGGAGGGTCAGATAATTTAAGGGGTCTAAACAATATGACCAGCAATATGCTAGGGGAGGAAAAGTCATTCTGGGGATGAGGTTCCATCAGACAATTGTCCATTGCTAGGCACCCAGGGTTTTCTGCCCTGGTGATCTTCCATACCTGGACCACCATTCTTGTTCTGCTCATACCTGTCTGCCTACTATACTCCCTTCTTTCAACTGTTTATACCACAATGGAGATAAATTATATCTACCATGGTATTAACCATCTAATAGGTGCTTGTATTTATGCTTTTATTTGGTTAATAAAAGCATAAGTATGATAATTCTATGTATTTGCCTCAATATGATCTCAACTTAATAGAGGAGTTGTCAAAGTTTATGTACTATAGAGACAAAAGGCATATCAGTGGTTATTTAGGGCTAGGGATGGAAGTGGGGAGTGACTACTAATAGACATGAGAAAAGTTTGGGGTATGATGAAAATCTTCTAAAACTGGATTGTGGGGAAGTTGCACAATTTTACACATTTACTAAAACTTATTGACTTGAACATTTACAATGGGTGTATTTTATGGAATACAAATTATACCTCAATAAAATTGTTCTTTAAAGTGTATGTAGAAGCTCAGCATCTTGCAAGTACTTTAAAGATCAATGCATAAAAAATTAGTAACAAAGATATCCATTTTCCTTTAATATTTACTTGCAACAAATTTTACAGAGACTAACAATACATCTTTTGCAAAATAGTGCTAACAAATGGAAATCTTTGAATACAATCATGATGAGTGAAAGGAAGCAGAATATGCCACAACAAAATATGCCTCTTTGGCATATTGATTATTTGGGGCTGATAAATTTGGAGAGGCTGCAGGCACAGAAGTATTTTCACAAACAGAATAGAAGCTGCCCTATTATAATAAATGTGAGGAAAATTTACATTTATAAGAGAAATCTCCATTTATAAGGGTGTCTTTCACTTTGTATCAGGAAGAAGAGGATGACTAATTTCTAGAAACTTTATCAATGGAGAAGGTTAAGACAAATCTGCATAATAACAATACCCTGGTTTATAGTTTTTTTCCTGATAACCTCCAAAAATGGTCTCACCCTGCCCCCAATTTTATCTTAACCTGGACATGATATTTAAGCTTGAGCCAGTTGGTGAGCTTTTCCTGGTATCTCCCATGTACACAAGAGATATACATTTTATTACACTTCTTTTTTGCTCCTGTTATTCTATATTTTATTATAAGATAGGGGTCTCAGCCGAGAACCTAGAAGGGTAGATGGAAAATTATTTTCCTCCCTTAGAGAGGGAAGTAATTACAAAAAAATAATTTCTATAAGCAAAACATGTAAGAATTGTGAATATTATTTTATAAAAAGATTTTTGTCTATTTTGATTATATCCTATATAATAAAGAGGTAATATGCAAATTAACCCTCACACCCTCACAAGATGGCTGCCTATGAGCAGGCTGGCAGGGGGTGAGTGAGGGATGACAAAATTACTGAACAGCAGGCTGCGTGGGGCAACCAGGCTGGCAGGAGGACTGTGAGGGGCGACCAGGCTGGCAGGGGGGGGCAGTTCAGGGCTACCAGGCTGACAGGGGGAGGACAGTTAGAGGCAACAAGGCTGGCGAAAGGGTGCAGTTGGGGGTGACCAGGCCAGCAGTGGGGGCAGTTTGGAGCAATTAGGCTGGCAGGGGGGCAGTTGGGGGCAACCAGGCTTGTGGGAGGGGGGAGTCAGGGGAAACCAGGCCGGCATGGGGGTCAGTAAGAGGTGACCAAGCCATCATGGGGAGCAGTTAGTAGTGACCAGGCTTGCAGTTGGGAGCAACCTGGCTGTCAGTGGGGGGCAGTTAGGAGCAACCAGGCAAGCAGGCAAGTGAGTGATTAGGAGCCAGCAGTCCAGGATTGTGAGAGGGATGTCCGACTGCCGGTTTAGGCCTGATCCCAAGAATTGGGCCTAAACTGGCAGTCAGACATCCCCTGAGGGGTCCTGGATTAGACAGTGTGCAGCTGGGCTGATGGGACACCCCTCCCCCCCGCCATGCACGAATTTCATGCACCAGGCCTCTAATAATACATAATTGTATTTCAATTTACATTTTAAGGTACATTTGTTCATCAAACAGAAATCTATGATATGCCATTTATATATTATCACATCATACTTTTTCACATGTAATAATTGAAACTGAATAGCATTTCAAATGGGAAAAATAAAGGCCTATATTTTATGAATATCTAAGATGTTACAATAAAATTTACTTAAAATAAAATTTATAATACAATATTTACTAAAACAATGATCTAAAATAATTTTTACTTTAAATTATTTCTACATAACGTAACTATCAGTCAGGGTTCTCCAGAGAACTGAACTAGTGAAAGATATGAGGGAGAGAGAGAGAGAGAGAGAGAGAGAGAGAGAGAGAGAGAGAGAGAGAAATTGAGATTTTAAGAAATTGGCTCACATCATTATTTGGCTGGAAACACCTAAATTTATGACAAGACTGATAGGCTTCAGACTCAGGCAGGAGTTAATGCTGCAATCTTGAGGCAGAATTTCTTCTTCTACAGGAATTTTCAGTTTTTGCTCCTAACACCTTCAATTGATTGGATGAGGTCTACCCTCATTTTCTGAGGTCATCTCTTTTGCTTAAAGTCAACTAATTGTAGCAGTTAACCACATCTACAAAATACTGATATGGAAAATTTGGACTGGAAAGCATGGTGTTCCCCTGCACAGGATCGTTCCTGGGCTCTTGTCCAGCTGAAATCAAAGAATAAAACTACGGATGAAAGGTGGTATAGTAAAAGGTGGAAATTTATTGAGAAACAAGCACAGACTCTCACATGGGGAGGGAAAAGAATCCCACTAAGTCTCTTTTCCTATGGTTTATAAAGGCTGCAGATCTTTGGGCCCTGATATCCCCTCTGATTGGTTACTATAGCAACTCCAGAGCTTGAACCTCACTGAGGTACTTGAGACTCTCCTCATCTCCTTTATTTCTTTCCCATTCCCTTAGGGATTTCTTCTTCCCTCTCTGAGTGAGGGATTCCTTCCCTTTATTTTGTAAATACATACCTTCTGCTGTTTCCAGTTCCCTTAATCTATGGAAATATACCATTTGCAGCTCTCAGCTCCCTTATTCTATGAAAATATACCTTCTGCTGCTCTGTAGCCCTGTGCTTTTTCCATGGATCCTTTAATTTCTAAATTTCCTAAACCTATCTATTTTACCCCTAAAAACTCTTTTCAATATCTTCACAGGAGAACCTAGATTAATGTTTCAATAAGTAGCTGAGTACCACAGCCAAACCAATTTGACACATAAAACTAACCATCACAGTAACTATGTATGCAAAAACCACAAAATATTTTTATATTCCCAAGAGAATTTTAAAATATCAATTACTATGAAAACAGTTCAAGAATTCATAAATGGAGGAGAAACCAAGATGGCAGCACAGGTAAACATTTGAAATTACTGCTTTGCACAACCACTTCAGAACTACAACTAAGAGAAAGGGTGGACACCACCCAGAACCACAGGAAGGCTGGCTGAGTGGAAATTCTATAACTAGAAATTAAGGAAGAAGCACACTGAGATTCAGAGGAGGTGCGGAAGAAAAGTGCAGAGGTATGGAGGCAGGCACAGAAAGTGTTTGAGGAGAGGGCTGGTGACTGAGGACGCGCTTCTCTTTTTCAATCCAGAGGGAGTTACAAGCTCCCGATGGTTCTGAACTCCAGTTCCTGGCAAGTTTCTGGGGATCCAGACTCATACAGGGAGAGGCTGGACTATCTGGCACCAGGAGGAACTCCAGAGCGGCTTTCTTTCAGCGATGTTTGCAGTGATTACCTCGGGACACTGAGACCCAGTGTCTTTTAGGGCAGGGCTGAGGTTCAGCCATAGCTGTTTGCTCCACCCTGTTGGTTCTCTGAGACCCCACCCCCCAAGCTGCACACAGAGGCTTTTGCATATAAAAAGCTGTGTAGCCTCAGGCAAAGGCTAAATTAGTACCTCCTTAGAGATCCAAGAGCCAGTGTACCTAGTGGTCAGAGTGGCACCATCCAGATTACAACTCCTCAGATTCATATGGGACACACTCAGGGGGAAGACTCAGTGAGCACCAAAGTCCCACTGAAGCAAGTCTTTCCCCATAAGGGTGTCTACAGTACAGAAGTTCTCCCACTGTAGACAGAGCTGAATCTCACAGCCAAGTGGCCTGCAGGTCAATTCCTCCCAGTGATACCAACAACAACCAAAGCTTAGCTACAAGACTGTGCACAAAGCCCACAAAGAGTGCACCAAGAGTGTCCACCTCAGGTAATTGGGGGAGGCTTAGCCACTGGGCCCTACAGGACACCTAGCACAGAAAGCAACTCTATCAATGCAGGGAATCAGCCAAAATGCAGAGACAAAGAAACAGGTCACAAATGACAGAAATGGAGGAAAGCAAATTACTGGATATAGAGTTCAAAAGTACGGTTATAAGGTTGTTCAAGAATTTTCTAGAAACTGCTGACAAATTTAGTGAGAACCTCAAGGATATGAAAAAGGACCAGCTAGAAATTAAGCATACACTAACTGAAATAAAGAATAACATACAAAGATCCAACAGTAGCCTAGAGGATCGCAAGAATCAAGTCAAAGATACGAAATGCAAAGAAGCAAAAAACACCCAACCAGAAAAGCAAAAGGAAAAAAGAATCAAAAATATGAAGATATATGAAGACAGTGTAAGGAGCCTCTGGGAAAACTTCAAATGTACCAACATCAGAATTATAAGGGTGCCAGAAGAAGAGGGAAAGTAAGATATTGAAAACATATTTGAAGAAATAATGACAGAAAACTTCCCCTCCCTGGTGAAAGAAATAGACTTACAAATCCAGGAAGCACAGAGAATCCCAAACAAAAGGAATCCAAGGAGGACCACACCAAGACACATCATAATTAAAATGCCAAAGGAAAAAGACAAAAAGAGAATCTTAAAAGCAGCAAGAGAAAAGCAGTTAGTTACCTACAAAGGAGCACTCATACCACTGTCAGCTGATTACTCAACAGAAACTTGGCAGGCCAGAAGAGAGTGGCAAGAAATATTCAAAGTGATGAATAGCAAGAACCTACAACCAAGATTACTTTTCCCAGCAAAGCTATCATTCAGAATTGAAGGTCAGATAAAGAGCTTCACAGACAAGAAAAAGCTAAAGGAGTTCATCACCACCAAACCAGTATTATATGAAATGTTTAAAGGTATCCTTTAAAAAGAGGAAGAAAAAGAAAAAGTAAAGATAAAAATTATGAACAACAAATACGTATCTATAAACAAGAAAATCTAGAAATCAAGTGAATAAAAAATCTGATGAACAGAATAAATTGGTGAATAAAATAGAATCAGGGGCATAGAAAGGGAGGGGACTGACAATTCTCAGGGGGAAAGGGGTATTGGGGGTGCAGGAAGAGGTTGGACAAAAATCGTACACCTATGGATGAGGACATGGGGGGGGTGGATAAGGGCAGAAGGTGGATGGGAACTGGAAGGAGGGGAGCTATGGGGGGAAAATGGGGAACAACTGTAATAATCTGAAAAATAAAGATTTTTAAAAAATGAAATAAAAAATACAGAAATGGATAAAAATATTGGAAGATATTGGTCCAGAGCAATGACTTTTCCCTATATGTCACAAAAATATGTGTTCAAAAAAAGCATGAACAGCCCAGCCAGTGTGGCTCAGTAGTAAAACATTCACCCATGAACCAGGAATCATGGTTCTAGTATTGCAGAAAGACCAAAAAAACTAAACGATGCTTTGAAGAAGTGGAAAAATCACAATTTTAATAACACGCGCGGACTCTGGGGTTGCCCTAAATCCCAAATCCAGAGTGAGGGTAGCATGCAAGAACCTTGCTTGATAACTGCCCCTTGAGTTCATTGATTTGCAAATATATTCCCTCCTCCAAGGCCCTGTTGGGAGCATTCTGTTCATCTACCCTTTCCCCAAGTGTTCTTGGCTTTGGGCTCAGAAAAAAGCCCCCTGCCCTCCCACAGGACAGAGCTTTGTTTGGTTTTATGGCCTAACATTCCTTGCAAAACCAGCTTCCTCCTCATTCCCCCGCCTTGTCTCACAAGCTTCTTTAGCCTTGTGGAGCAAAGTTAGTTAGCTGTACATTGGCCATGACAGGTTCTATTATTTTTCGTCTAATACAACCCCCCCCCCCCACCCCATGTGCATTTGGTAGTAGAATCATAACATGCTACAGGCTGATAACCACTAGGACAAAGAGTAGTTATGACTATTCCTGTCAAGCAGATGTCCTTGCTGCATGGGGCAGAGCTCCTTTCTCCACATCCTGTACGAGGAAGAGGGCATGAACCTGTTCCTTCCCTGGAGGTGCCCTCAGTAGCCAGGGGCCTCCTACACCTTTGCCAGATCTTCTGACCTTGACAGGTCTGAGTTCCCATCCTGAGCAGGATCCCGGCCTTGCCCTCCGAAAGACCAGCCCCCAGCCTGGGGCTCTCCCCGGGTGCCAAAGGTACACCTCTGGGTGGAGGACTGACAGGTTCAGAAGTTTGTGGCTCCGAAGGTCAGTTAGGGAGGGGGGCCCGGGCACTGGTATTGGGGCAGCTTCGCAGGCGCAGGCAGCCATAAGAACCCAGGGCTTCTGGGTGAGATGGGGGCTCTGGGTACCAACAGGAGGTGTTCATCAGGCCTGGGGCTAGGCTGGTGCAGAGCTGTTCCCTGGCTCTGAACTCGTGCAGAAGCACACAGGTCAGGTCTATGGCTTCATTGTCATTGCTGAAGAAGGAAGTCTTGGCTTTCCCGTGACAGCCAGGTGTGAGCTGGAGGGCAGGGTAGTCAGCAGCCAGAAGCTTTACCATGAACAGGCCCATCTCCAAGGCCACAAAGAGGATGGGCAGCAGCAGATCACAGAGTGAGCAGCGTGTGTGGCACAACCGCTGGGTCAGCAGGGCAGCCACCTGCATGAGGGTGCTGGCAAGGGCACCGTCATGAGAGTCAGAGTGGACGCCGGAGGCCTCGGGCTCTGTGCCTCCACCCAGTCCCTGGGGTCCCTGGGGCCCCGTCTGACTGCTCGCTGGGATCTCACAGAAGCATCAGAAACACCTCCTCCAAGGTGGTAACTGCGATCCCACAACCCGCCAGGCACAGGCGGTGCCAGTTCTGCGCCTGGAAGAGCCCCTTGAAGCCAGCTCCGTCAGCATTCTTGGGGAAGACGTAGCTCAACGTGCGCCCCCTGCGTTCTCTGAGAAATGCTTGTGGGACGTAGTTCTGCATCAGGGCCGTAGTGCAAGCTGCATCCTGCAGCCTCTTGTCAACCTGCTGCCGGTGCCCCGCCCAGGTCCGCTGTGGCGACTTGATGGATGTGAAGAGCAGCAGGTGCTCCAGGACATTGAGCCTGTCCAATAGGACATCCTGCTGAGGACATACTCCCAGCTCCTTTCTGACCACAGCCAAGTCTGTCTGCAGGTTCCTGCCATCCACAAGGGTGGCCCTAAAGGTGGGCACACGCAGCCCTGTCACCAGTGAACTTCCACTCAGGCTGGGCTGCCCTCACTCGTGAGTGGTGGACCCAAGCGCTCAATCCTGCAACCTCAAGAGCCATGAGGGTGGCCAGGACGATGGCACATGGTCCCCTCTGGGCAGGAGCCAGTCCCTGGGTGGCCCCCACCCCAACAGAGTCATCAGACCAGAAGGCAGGACCTCCTGGAAGTGCTCCATGCTCCGTGCTCCTAGACTGCCCTCCAAGCAGGCTGCAAAGCCCGCAAGAACTTGAGTAAAATCGATTATGCAGTTGCTCCTTGCTTCCATGAAGTTTCTATACCCTGCAACAGCTAGCCCAACCTGAGCTGGGCATGGGAAGTGGGAAGTAGCCATGGGGCAGGAGACCTCCCTCAGAGAGGGCAAGTGTTCAAGCCTGTGCATTGTTGAGGGTGAGGATCTGTGCCCCACTTCTGTTGACCCCTAAGTTGTCTCCTGATCGCCCCTCATGGCTGTGCCTGTCCTAGGTTGTTCCTCCTCTGAGGAATCTTACCCGTCATTGGCTAACCAGCCATCCTCTGGGGACAATCAGGGTAATGTGAGGTTCAGTTCTGCTTCCTTTGTCCCTAGCCTTCATTTCCCTTGAAATTGGCAGATTTTAACAGGCTGTGCCCCAGGCTTTAACTTGATTAGCACTGGGGCATGGTCCTTAGCCAGGCCTGGAGGACAGCGAGAATCTTTCTCTTCTCCATTACACCAAAGCCATACTTTTCAGTTAGTTAGAAGTCTTAGGCTTAATTCTTAGGTGACATGTAAATAATTAACATGCCTCAGATTAGCAATACATTCATATTTTTTAAGAGACCCAAACAGAAATTTCACTAGCTAAACAATTTTAAGCAAGCAACAAAGATGCATATTTAAACAATAAAGATAGATAACATTCCCCATTAAAACCTTGGTGCATACTATATTTACATTACAAAATACTACTAATTGGCTTTAATTCAACATGGCAGGGGGCAGGAACCTTAATCTCTCTGCCCTGTGGAGCTGTGAGCCCCACCCCTGAGATCCCATTCTAGTTCAGTAAGCAAACATTTCCTTTTGTGATTGACAAATTCAGAGGGAGGGGCAGCTCCCATCATTTCAAGATGGCATCCCCCATGAGAGCCACGTGCAATGCTGCCTGCAGAGCAGCTGCTCATCCCCCCTTTCAGATATAAGAGATAACTTGCTTATATTACATGACTTAAAGAGACAAAACTCAGACAACAAACATTGAAACAGCACATTTTTAACTTTTATACTATAGATACAAGGGAAAAATTTAGATCAAAACTTTTACCTTTTGAGAAGCCAGCAAGCCTGAGGAATTTAAAATGCAAATTAACCACATTACTGGCCTGAGAGGCTGTGGCAGGATTTTTTTTTTAAACCGTTTCCTGGTGAAATAAACTGCTAGTTCAAACAAAACAGAAACAAACATACATTTTCCGGACCCCATGATGATCAGTTACTTAGAGACAGATAAGGGAAGGGATGACCTGCTTTCACAGATCCTCACTCAGATGCCCACCTGGCCGCGTCCCTTGGGAGCTTAGATTTGTCTTAGCTAAGGTGCACCCATATAAACCCCAGGTCTGGTCACCTCCATGTGGGGGTGAGTCACTGTTATGCCTTATGACAAATCGCGGAACTGCAGGTTGAGGCCCACTCAGACTCTGTAACTGAGGTCGTTGAGCCACACAAAGGAGAGGAGAGGGCAGGCCCCCTCCCTCTATTCTCATGCACTTTCACCCAACATTCACTCAGAGTTTAAAATACATTTTACCCAACTCCTAATGCCTGACCTGAGGAGCCCGCTCTCACTGGATACTCATTCAGAATTTCCTGATTACCTGACGAAGTCCTATGACCTCTAGGGATCGATCAAATCCCTCTTCCACTCACTAGGAGTGGGTCCAACTAGGGAGTGATCAGGTCCCTCTTCCACTCACTAGGAGTGGGTCTGACTGTAGAGGCCCCTACTTTACAGATTCTGTCGACAGGTCCAGAAGTGTTTGTCCACTCTCTTCAGGTGCCGGCTGGGTCCTGGGTTGAGGGTCCAGGAGTGCTGGGAGTTCCCCCATTTAATTCTGTTAAAATCAGCAGGGCGCGCCTTCAGAGGCCTGTCCTGCGCCTCCAGGCCCCAAACCCTGTCGTCTTACAGGAGGCAAAAGCCAGCATTCGATTAGTTTCCCAGTCAGGGAACCAAAATGTTGCAGAAAGACCAAAAAAACTAAGCAACGCTTTGAAGAAGTGGAGAAATCACAGTTTTAATAACACATGCGGACTCTGGATTTGGGATTTAGGACAACCTCAGAGTCCACATGTGTTATTAAAACTGTGATTTCTCCACTTCTTCAAAGCGTCACTTAGTTTTTTTGGTCTTTCTGCAACACTAGTTCTGGTCAGGGCACATGCCAGGGTTTTGGACTCAATCCCAAGTAGGAGCACTCAGGAGGCAAGCCATCAATGATGTTTTTCTCTCATGGATGTTTCTATCTCTCTATTCCTCTCTGTTCCTCTTTCCAAAATCAATAAAAATATATATTTTTAAATGAACAAAAACTGTAATATCTAAAAGAAGTAAAAGGAAAGATTTTTATGGATAAGATATGGAGACTCCCAGAGTCCAACCATTCGGCTACCTGTCAATCATGACAGCAAGCACTGCCATGAAACCTAGTTTAACTTAGTACACTTTTGTAAGCTGTTGATATGCCAAGTCATAAACTCAAATGGCTCCAGAAAAAAAAGGCAAGTAACAGGAATGTGTGAATGGTCTTAAAAAGGCAACTACCAGAAACTGGCACTTGACTACATTGTCATGGAGACATGGGGAGCAGTAGGGTCTGTGGTATGCTAGAACAAACAGATCCTGTCTGAAACACAGCTGCTCCTCAGTTCTTGCTAATTGTTACCCTAAAGGAATATAAGCCCCATGTTGGCAGATCTCCTAATTTTTCAATTGCTGAAAATCAAGAATTTTTTATGTCAGATCTTTTGATTTTGTGATGAGTTAAATCTAACTTTGCCTTCTAGCCTGCTTGAATAATGAGGAAGATAAAGTTAGCTGTCTGACCTTGTAGGCCAGAGACTAGATACACCCATGCTCTTGTGGCATGCCAGATGTATTTTTTAATTGGATAGAACTGTGTTGTTTTCAAGGCCACCAGGGAGATAACCACTAATGAGTTAAATGTCAGTGGGAAATTTTCAAATCTGTTCCCCAGCCGTGCCCCAGTTAGAGTTCTCTGTAAACTGACAAGATATCAAGTCGAGGATGGGTACCCAGACATAACACCAAATTTCCTACTTCCTGACACCTGCGCATTAAGGCCCTCAAAAGATCTTGCAACTGTAACCAAGAATGTTTGTGGTTTCTGTGAATAAAAGCTTGCCTAGCACCAAGTTGGGACTGCTGCAGGAGGAGACCTTCCTGCGTGGAGTTGCCTGTGGCAGTCAGCTGGCCAGCTCAATAAATCCTCACTTGCTGTTTAAGACCTAATTGGAGTCGGTGGTCTTATTCTTGTGAATGTTGGTCCACCACAATTTTGACATTTGTTTTTTATGTAAGTTCTTTTACTTTCAAACTTTGTAACCAATTTTAACAGGTTTAACAGTTTAGAGAACAAACAAATCATACTGCAGGCCATATTTATCTGTTTTCAGTGTCTGGCTTTTAGCACCAATCCCAAATCATTTTTAGATTGGTCAAATATCAATAACACTTTTGTTTCTAATATTTTCCATTGCCAATTTATTCTTAAAATACAATTTTTAAAAACAATTATAAAACAAAGGTCTACACTAAATGCTCTATTACTGGTTATATATTTGCATTTGGTGGTTGAAAATATTTTCCTATATAAAAAGCTACTTTTGCCCCAGCTAATTTGGCTCAGTAGATAGAGCATCTGCCTATGGACTGAAGGGTCTCGGGTTTGATTCTAGTCAAGGGCACATGCCCAGGTTGTGGGATTGACTCCAGTAGGGGCATGCAGGACGCAGCCCATCAATGATTCTCTCTCATCATTGATGTTTCTATCTCTCTCTCCCTCTCCTTTCCTCTCTAATATATATAGCTACTATCTATCTTACCAAATTAAATTTTATCATGAGTTTTTCCTATTATCAAAAAATAAAATTGCTTAAGTGGTTAGGAGAAAAAAAAAGTCCAACATTTCACAGCTCTTAGATTGGCAATTGGATTTAAAAATTTTAAATTTGTAGATAATTAAATCCATTATACTATTTATTTTTTTGTTCATCCTCATTCGAGGATATTTTTTCCACAGAATTTTTGAGAGAGTGGAACGGTGGGAGGAATGGTAAGAGAGAGAGGGAAAGAGAGAAACATCAATGTATGCGAGACACATGACTGGGCAGGACTGGGAATCAAAGCCATGACCCTTCAGTGTGTGGGCAGACACTCTAACCACTCTACATACCGGCCAGGGCAAAATGGCTAATGTTAGGCCAGAGGGGGGTCCAGCCATGGGGGATGCATGCCTCCATGAGGCGGATGGAGATGCAGATGCTGAGCCCTCCCTGGGATTCCTAGCAAGGTCAGCTGACAGACAGATGGCAACATAAGATTCCTTCCTGGAAATCGCAAAGGCATCCAGGTGGGAACGCCCACAGCTCGCACTCCTCCGCCCTCACTGAACAGCTGTATAAAAAACTGCCCCTTACTCCCCTTTCTGAGTGACTCCAGCGGCCCCTCCCCGGGGCCTCTGGACTTTGCCGGGAAGCACAGAATAAATTCCCTTCCTTCAATCTTCCTGACTCTGACTCAGTTTCCTTCTGCCAGTAAACCTCACAGCTAATATTCCCCTCAGCTCCCCTACACATGTGTGCGTGCTCACACACACACACACACACACACACACACACACACACACACTATTGCAGTTGTACTCTATTAAATAATATTAGTTTTTACATTTTTTTAACTTCCCTTTCAGGAATATGCACTTTCCTATCCAACTGGGGAATAAAATTGTATTTTGGTAATTTATAGAGAATATAAAAAACTTGTTTACTTATAAGAAAGATAGAAAAAATTGTTGAACATTTATAGAGAAAAGATTGTTCACACTTCAACAGTTGTTGAAGTGAGGTAGTTGAAGTGAAGTAGTGAGGTAGTTGTTGTTAGTTTCCTTTCTTTATTCTAACAAGGCATATTCAATTTTCTCTTCCACTCAAAAGAAAATACACAGCATTGTGATTACTTGAAACATAATAGAGTAATTAGATAGAAAAGGTGCACAGAATTTTTATAGAGTTTTGGCTTGGTCATGCAAACGTGTTCAAGGTTGCTTTGCATTGGCCAAATTCCAACCACTGCAGCAGCATCTGTTACTAACCAGGTTTATCTATCTTCTGAATTCAAATTGTATAACAGAGCACAATTATGTACAACTTTTGGAAAATATCTCCTATTTTTCTACTGGGCAGGGAACAGTACCAAATATGACAAAATAACAGTTTTGGAAAGAAAGATATAATTTGAAACAGATTGAAAAGCTTTGATTTATACTCTTTGCATTTTCGTATTAACTTAAAAGGTTGAAAATGATGAAATTTTGCGCAATTCTCAGCGTGTCATAGCCAGCATAGCATGTTTTCAATGTGATCTTTCTTTCAGCTTGGCCACCCACAGAAATAGACATGAGTAAGTGATGTCTTTATACAGACACCCCCAGACAAAGGCTTTTGCAAACAAACCCATGCAAGGGTTTGTATTTCAAAGGTTTTGCCTTGCTTTGCATTTGTGTTGGTGGTAACATAATACTGTAAAGTACAAAGGTCTTGTCAGAGGCCTGAAGGAATTGATAAAATTGGTTTTCTCAGACATAATGTCTATAGTCCTTTATTCCCCAAACAAAAATATAACTAATTAAATTATTTTTTAAAGAAAACAATATTTGTGAGTTGCAATTGTGATGACAGTCTTCAAAATCTGATGATTAGTCAGTAACTTAGATTGTTCACCCCCATTTACAACTTTGTATTTCATTTCAGCAACACTCTTAGAGGGACAGTTAGCAAACCTCAGAAAATGCAGCTTACATGTTTGCAATAATGGGATAAGAAAAGAGTATAAATATTTGGACTGTTATTTTTAGACTTCATTGTGTTATCTTTGCTAAAAGTAATGGCATGTTCCCAGGTCCTAGCACATACTCAATTTTATGGGAACCATTCCCAAACGTATTATTACCAAGGAAAAATGTGAATTTGTCATAATGACTTATGATTGTTGATGGATTACAGCAATAAACTTCCATGACCAGAGCCAATCTTAACTCAAATACATAAAGTTTTGCATGAAATTCAGTTGCATAAATCAGCTCTTTGGTTTAATGCCCTGTGATCATACAAACCCACAACGATGCTTTTAGAAGTATAGATTTCCAGGCCTTACCTTGAAATTACTGAATCAGAATCTCTAACGCAGAGATCTGAATTTTTAAATTTTTAAATCAGATATTTGGGAAACACTGTTTTAACATAGATGAGATCATGTCAAAAAAAAAGACTGCATGATAAGTGGAAGTGGGATGGGCATACATTTTCTTTTTGTCTCGGGCAGGAAATTGAAATTTTTAAAAGAGAAAGGGGACATTGTGAAAAATTATGCAGAACAATAGGCATAAATGTGATAATTCTGGGCAAAGTAATATCATGTGTCAATATCATATGTCAATCTAATATTACTGCACACTTGAATATAACTTCTTTAAAAAGTGAACTTTATTTTTTAGATCAGTGTTAGATTCACAGCAAAACTGGGCAGAAGGTACAGAGAGTTTCCATACACCCCCTGTCCCCACACGCACCACCTCCTCCACTAACAGCATGTGGTACATTTGTTACAATTGATGAACCTACATAGACACATCATTATCACTCACAGTCCATAGTATACAGTAAGGTTCACTCTTGATGAACAGTCTATATACAAATGTATAATGACATGTATCTACCACTATAGTATTATACAGAATAGTTTTATTGCCCTGAACATTTTCTGTGCTCTGCCTCTTCATACCACTCTCCTCTCTAAGCCCAGACAACCACTGATTTTTTTTTTTACTATCTCCTTAGTTTTGTCCTTTTCAGAATGTCATACAGTTGGAATCATACAGTATGTAGCCTTTTCAGAGAAAGATTGGCTTCTTTCAGTCACTATGAATTTGAATTCCCTCTATGTCTTTTCATGGCTTCTTAGCATATATTTTTTTTTAGCTCTGATTAATATTTCGATGTCTAAATGCACTACAGTTTTGTTTTGTTTTTTACCCATTCACCTAATAAAGGACATATTAGTTGTTTCCAAGTTTTGGCAATAATGAATAAAGCTGCTATAAACATCTACATGCAGGTTTTGGAGTATATATAAGTTTTCAGTTCATTTGGATAAATATCAAGAAGTGTGATTGGTAAGAATATATATATATATACTGTCTTCTAAAGTGGCAGTATTGTTTTGCATCCCCACTAAAAATGAATGAAAGTTCCTACTGCTCCACATTCTCATTAGCATTTGGTATTGTCAATGCTTTGGATTTTGGCCATTCTAACAGATATGTAGTGGTATCTCATTGTCATCTTAATTTGCCATTCTGTGCTATCTGTTTATCTTTTTGGTGACATGTCGTTCAGCCCTTTTGCCCATTTTTAAAGTTGGGTTGTTCACACCCTGGCCAGTTTGGCTCAGTGGATAGAGCATCGGCCTGCGAACTAAAGGGTCCCAGGTTTGATTCTGGTCAAGGGCATGTACCTTGGTTGTGGGCACATCCCCAGTGGGAGGTGTGCAGGAGGCAGCTGATCGATGTTTCTCTCTCATTGATGTTTCTAACTTTCTATCCCTCTCCCTTCCTCTCTGTAAAAAAATCAATAAAATATATTTAAAAAAATAAATAAAGTTGGGTTGTTCATTCTCCTATTATTAAGTTTTACAAATCATCCTTTAAATTTTAGATACAGTCTTTTACAGATGTGTATCTTCTGCAAATATTTTCTCCCAGTCTGTAGCTTGTCTTATCATTCTCTTGACATTATTATTTTTTTCTTTTTTTATTATTACATAAAGTTTTACAAAGATTAGTACATATATCTCTTTTTTCCCCTGCCCTTCCCCCAGCCTCCCCGACCCCCAAGTCTTGACATTATTTTTTATAGATTAGAATATTTTAGTTTTAATGAATTCCAGCTTATCTATTTTTTAGTGGGTCACATCATAGATATTATATCCAAAAAGTCAATGCCATACCCAATGTCATCTATGTTTTTTCCTGCATTATTTTTTAGGAATTTTATAATTTTGCTTTTTTAACATTTACATTGATGATGCATCTTGAATTGATTTTTGTGAAAGGTGCATGGTCTGTGTCCAGATTCTTTTTTTTTCATGTGAATGACCAGTTGTTTCATTGTATTGTCTTTGCTCTTTTGTCAGAGATCAGTTGATTGTATTTTGTGTGGGTTTATTTCTGGACCCTATTCCATTCCACTGATCTTTTTATATATCCTTTTACTAATATCCCACTGTCTTGATGACTATAGCTTTGTAGTAAGGCTTGAGCTTGCATAGTGTCAGTCCTCCCAATTTTTTGTTCTTCAATATTGAGTTGACTATTCTGGGTCTTTTGCTTCTCCATATAGCTTTGTAATTAATTTGTAATAACATACTGGGATATTGATTGGGGTTGCACTGAATCTATGCATCAAGTTGAAAGAACTGACATCTTTATAAAATTGAATCTTCTTATTCATGTACATGGATTGTCTCCATTTCTTTATCTTTTTAAAATGTCTTTTATTAGCATTTGTAGTTTTTCTTATATAAATCTTCTACATATTTTATTAGATTTATACCTAAAGATTTTATTTTTTTGGTTTGCTAAATAAATGGTAATGTGTTTTTAATTTCAGATTTTCAACATACAAGAGCATGTCATCTGTGAATAAATACAGTTTCATTTCTTCTTTCCTAATCTGTATACATTTTTATTTTAGTTTCTTGTCTTATTACACTAACTAGGACTTCCAATATGATCTTGACAAGGGGTGGTAAAAGGGGACATCCTTGCCTTGTTCTTGATCTTAGCAAGAAAGTTTCAAGTTCTTTAGCATTGTGTATTCTGATATCATATATTTTAGAGATGTCTTTTATTAAATTGAGGAAGTTGCTTTCTATTCTTAGTTTACTGAGAGTTTTTATTATAAATGAGTGTTGAATTTAATTTTATTATAATGGGTGTTAAATATAAGAAATGCTTTTCTTATATTTACTGATATGATCATGTAATGTTTCTTCTTTAACCTGTTAAAATGTTGAATTACATTAATTGACTTTTGAATGTTGAATCAGATTTGTAAACCTCAGATTAACCCACTTGGTCATGATAAATAGTTATTTTTATACATTGTTATATTTCATTTACTAATATTTTGAAGAGGATTTTTACATCTATGTTCATAAAAGATATTGGTCTGTATTTCTTATAATGTATTTTGTTCTGATATTAGGATGATTCTGGCCTCATGGAATGATTTCAGCAGCATTCCTTCTGCTTCTATCATCTGGAAGACATTGTAGAAAATTGTCATAATTTATTTCTTAAATGTTTGGTAGAATTCTCTAGTAACCTATCCAGGGCTGGTACTTCCTGTTTTGAAAGTTTCTTAATTATTGATTCCATATATTTAATAAGTTAAAGGCTGATTCAGATTGCCTATTTCTTTTGAGTTTTGGGAGATTGTGTCTTTCAAAGAATTGGTCCATTTCGTCTAGGTTATCAAATTTGTGGGCATAAATTTTATTATAATATTGTTTTACTAAAGGCCCAGTGCATGGATTCGTGTGTGCACTGGTATGGTCTCTCAGTGAGGTCTGTGGGGATTGGGCCAAAACTGGCAGTTCAATGCTGCCTGCTGCTCCTGCCTGCCACTCCTGTTCATCCAGGCCCCACTGGGCCTGCTGCTTGCCGTGGGCTCATGCCTAATCAGTCCTGATTGAGAGAGGCTCATGCTGCAGAGGTGCTCGCCAGCTGTGAGCCCTGTGTCTGGCACCCATCAGTCAGCTGAACAGCACTCCCAGCAGCACTGACCACCAGGGGACAGCTTCTGTATTGAGCATCTGCCCCCTGGTGGTCAGTGTGTATAATAGTGACCAATCAACCTGTCATTTGGTTGTTCAGTCATTTAGTCGCTTAGGCTTTTATGTATATACTAGGGACCCAGTGCACAAAAATTTGCCTGTGCCCTCCCGCAATCTGGGACCCTTTGAGGGATGTCCACCTGCTGGTGTGCCTGGGTGAGGGGCTGATGGCTGTTTGCAGGCTGACCAAGCCCCCCAGTGGGGACCCTCACCTCATGGAGGTGAGGCCAGCCTGGGTGAGGGGCTGAGGGTTGTTTTCAGGCTTTCCACATCCCCTTCAGGGTTCAGGTCCCTACTGGGGTGCCTGGCCAGCCTGGGTGAGGGGCTGAGGGCCGTTTTCAGGCTGCCCACAGCTCCCATTGACCCAATGTCCCAGTGAGGCTGGCTGGAATCAGGTTTCTGGGGTTTATTTATCTTCTATAATTGAAATTTTGTTACATTGAGCAGAGGCCTAGGCAGGTAACAAAGCCCCCTGTTTGCTTCAGCTCTGTGGCTTCTATAATTGCAACATTGTTGCTGTGAGCAGAGGCCCAGCTGGCCTAGGCAGGCAGTTGCAATGGAAACTTCCTGTTTGCTCTAGCTCTGTGGCTGCTGGCCTCCATCTTTTTTTTTTTAATATATTTTATTGACTTTTTACAGAGAGGAAGGGAGAGGGACAGAGAGTCAGAAACATCAATGAGAGAGAAGCATTAATCAGCTGCCTCCAGCACACTTCCCACTGGGAATGTGCCCGCAACCAAGGTACATGGCTTTGACCGGAATCGAACCTGGGACCCTTGAGTCCGCAGGCCGACGCTCTATCCACTGAGCCAAACCGGTCAGGGCTGCTGGCCTCCATCTTGGCTGAGTTAATTTGCATACAGCACTCTGATTGGCTGGTGGGCGTGGCTTGGCTGGTGAGCGTGGCTTAGGTATCTCAGAGTGAAGGTTGATTTGCATATTACTCTTTATTAGAGTAGATAGATTATTCTTTCAACATCTGTGGGATCTGTAGTGATGTCATTTCTTATATTAGACATTTGCACCTTTTATAATTTTCTCTTGGTTAGCCTGGCTAAAAGCTTATTACTTTTATTGAGTTTTTCCAAAGAATTATCAGCTTTGGTTTTCTTAATATTCTGTTAATTTTCTGTTCTCACTTTTATTGATTTCTGCTCTTGTTGTTGTTCTTTTTTTGTACTTTGGGTTTAATTTACTCTTCTTTTTCTAGTTTTCTAAATGATGTTCTAGTTTTTTTCAGTTACATTAGGCTCTATTAAAACCCCAATAGATTATTCTCTGCTGAAATAGTTTTTTCTGAGCATAAATCTTAAAGAACAGAATGCTCTGGTGTATTTCAAAATGGTTTTCTATTCCCCTGCAGAAAGCCTAAGGAGATTTTTCTCCAATATTTACTGTGAGAACCTGGTATAAGTCTTGGAGGTAAAACTCACAAAAGTAGGACTTCCAATATGATGTTGACAAGGGGTGGTAAAGGGGATATCCTTGCCTTGTTCTTGATCTTAGCAAGAAAGTTTCAAGTTCTTTACCATTGTGTGTACTGATAGCATATATTTTAGAGATGTCTTTTATTAAATTGAGGAAGTTGCTTTCTATTCCTAGTTTACTGAGAGTTTTTATTATAAATGAGTGTTGAATTTAATTTTAGGGCCCCTCTGACTGGGTCCCTTTGGAGACTTTAACTTTCAGAGTTGTCCTCACTGAGCCTCTAGCAATGCATTGATTGCAGTTCAGGATTTTCTACCCAAGTACCTGTTGCTGTGGAGGTTTCTGCTGGTGGGTTTCTGTCCTGGTAAGTTGTGATTATCTGTATCTGCCTCTCTTTCTCTTCAATTTGGGGGGCAGTGGTGTGCGTTTTTACCTCACTTTTCTTACTGATTGCAGAAGAATCAATTAAAAAATAGTTTATTGATTTTTAGAGAGAAGAAGAGAGAGAAACATTGGTGGGAAAGTGCAACATTGATTGGTTGTCTCCAGTATCTTCCCCACCAAGGATCTAGCCTGCAACCTTGGCACGTGCCCTGACTGGGAATAAAACTTTTGACTTCTTGGTGCATGGGACAATGTTCATCCAACTGAGACACAATGGCCAGGGCGAGAGTCGATTTTTCACTTTGTTTACCTTATCATGTGTTACTAAGATAGACTGGTACCTTTTAAGCTCCTTATCTGCTGGACTGGAAACTGGAAATCTAGGCATTACATTTGTTTTTATTTTTAAATCACTCTCAAGTGGAATCTTTGGTTGATTCCAATTGCACTGTGCTATGGATTAAGCTAAATATTGTAACCAGCACTTATAACCTGAGAAAAGATAATTCACTAGAGACATAGATTCTCTACTTAAACAGTGAAAGTTAGCTCATGAAACTGTGGAATAGGGTGCTTTTAGCACCAAGCATCATAGCTTTTATGGAGAAACCTTGCAGTCTCCAGAGGTTTTGCAAATGATTCACAGGTGTAGCTGGTTTGAGAAAACAGATGTGTTCTTGAAGAGTTCTGTGCAAATTGAATTTTTGTTAATCAAATCTTATTTAGAATTCATTTTAGGAGAGCTAGCTATTTAAAGTAGCCCTTTGGCGAATTCTTTTGTGAAATGAATAATCACTCCCTAGTTTATCTTTTTTTAAATGCAAATTTTTATATGTGACACTTTCTTAAAGTTATGTACCAGTTCTAGCCCTATGTAGGAAGTGTATTTCCAGCTCTTGGTAAAAATATCACTCATTTTTTTTATAATTAAAGAGAATGCTGTGTACAAATAATATAATCTATGTGCAGTATAATACTTAGAAACAGAAATAGACTAGAATTATGGTCTTGAAGTATGGCAGCAATTTGAAATATACTGAACTGGGTGTTCAGTTAGCATTGACTAATATGTTAATAATACAAGTACAAATGACACTGCACTGATGATCCTGATTCTGTATTCCTAGTATAGGGCCCAGCGATGTGTATTTTTAACAAATATTCTGCACTGCCTCATATAGTAGTCACTAGCCACTTTGGGATATTTAAATTAATTTAAATTAAATCAGTTGCTCTGTGGCACTGGTCACATTTCAAATGCTTAATAACCACATGTGGCTTCCATATTGCATAACACAGATTATAAAAACACTTCCATGATCTTATAATGCTCTTTTCAACAGCACTGCAGTGATTCTAATCACAAGCAATATTGGGAAACATTGGTTTAATTACAAGAAGATTGTCCTTAGAGCCAGAACCATAGGTTTTAGGCTCTACCAGAGAAGTACCTTTCTATAATATTAGTTTATTTGTTGTTATAGGTACCATCGGGAGCCATTCTGCTGAAAATTAAAAAGGTCTTGTCTCTTTCTCTATGCTAACCTTTATCATATGGATAATAATTTCATGCTTCTGCCTTATAGGTATGACTATGAAATGAAAAGCGGGGTTTTCATTGTCCACAAATGAAAATCAGCCTCATCATTTTAGAGGCACACCTCAAAGACTACATGAACAACCATGCAATTTCTGAAGAGTGTGCAAATAGAACTGATAAATTCCAAGTCAAGTAATAAACTTTGGCTGGTGATATTTTCGTAGGGTGAATTTAATAGGAAACAGAAAGTGTATTATTGGAATCATATGTTATATTAAAAGGTACAGAACCTCAGAGAGTACTCAGTGTTCATAGCTCAGAAGAACTTCAGTTCATACACGGAACTGGTGCCCCTTCTTTCCTCCTACTATAGATTAGTAAGTTGAAACATAGAAGATGTGCTCTAACTGTTCTGTGCCTGTTTCTCTCTATAAAAAAGGAGTAGTAACAATTTCCATTTCATTTGTGTGTTGTGAGGATTGAATGATACACGAGAAGCATTTGGCACAGCATTATCCACACATATCAAAGGCTCACTCCATTTTAGTCATTACTGTTGTTAACAGTTTCATCAACTGTATCACAGAGTTATTCACATACCTGGGAATAGAACTGGCCTTGTTAATATTTAGGTCACCCTATCTCTATCATGTAGTTTTAAAATACAATTGAACATGCACAACTATGTGAGTAGATGCAGAGTGCCTGATATAGCTGGCAAAAGAGAAACTGCTTGGAAAATTTGTTTTTTTTTACTGCTGACTCTTTTTCTTCAGATCAATCAACCTAAATCTTAAGAAAACCTGAGAACCCTGGAGACTCAGGAATGCACCAGGCCTTGGGGCTCTGGAAGAATTTGCAGGCATTAAAAAGAAGTCAAAATATTCTATTTCTATTTATTCATTTTGTGATAGATATTGACATATTGCTATACAGTGACATATGTATTATATAAATATAAATATATATATATATATATATATATATATATATATATATATATATACACACATATAAATATTTAAAGGACTGTTCTATTTGTAGTAAACACCTAAATATGAAATGACAAAGCTCATATCATTTTTCTTCTTTTAATGCAATGCACTGATGACCTCTGATGGGTAGGACTACAGACAAAATGTCACTTTCCTGGTTCAAGTGTTTACCAGACATTTCAGTGTTTCTGACAAGGATTACATTTTTCAGTATGGTTATTCTTTGTCTTGTTTTCCAAGCTTTCAGCTAGTAGTTGGTCTTGCACTTGCATGCTATGGTCATCTTTCCTTGGTGAGGTCAGTGATTCTGACAAAATGTGTATTTTTCACTCTATAGTTTATAAATTGACATGGCACCACATCTGAATGGAAAGAAGTAGCATGTATTATGATTTTGACAGGTAAACTTTTGTGAAGAATCAAGCTCTTCAAATCCAGACTGGCATGTAGTTCACCCCAGGACTTCCAGTAATACAGATCAGAAATGAAAGGAAAATAACCACACTATGAAGTAGATTGTAATTTAGTTCTTTTTAGAAAATCAAACCCCCACCGTCAAAATACATTTAAAGATTAGGTATCTCAAAAGAGTATGTTCTGAATAACCTCCCAAGAACGCATTTTGTGAGGTTATGAAAGACCGCTTTGTTTCAAACGTGTCTTAAACATTTCTCATCTCCTATGGAGTCATAAGTAAAGACCTTGATTTTTCATGTTCCCTGGGAGTTGCCTCCCAGTCATCACTTAGCTAATTCTACGGTCCCCTTTCCCACCCACCTCACTCGCACATGGGCTTTCCCTGCTGCTTTTCATGCCTCTCTTCGTTTCCTTCACAAAGCTCACATTTCATTGCTTGTCCTGCTAAAGGTTTAAAGCCTCCTTTGTCCCAGCCAGTTACTGAGGAAGCAAATCAACTGGGGATGTGAAGAATAGGGGACACAGATTTTTTCCGAAGTTTTCCTCTACCTTGCGAACTAGTAATAGGCTGGTTGGAAAATCTTGTTTTCTTTCCTTCTTTGTAAACAAGTTAGAATCACATGTGTTTTCCCTTCTAACATTATCTTGTCTCAGGCTGAAAAAAAATGAAGCATTTTAAGGGGTCCATTTAGAGGGTAGTGCTGAAACAAACGTCTAGGCCCAAGATGGAGCATGTCCTGCCTGGGTTGCTACATCAGAAATGCAGTATATCTGGGAAACCAATCCCCAAAGGCCAAATCAACTCTGGGCTTTCTCACCCCAAACTGGGGCAGCTACGTGGCCCCAGCCAATTAGGTATTTTCTTCTTGTGTTTTCCTTATTCTTTATTCTTTATCCTCTAAAAGCTTCCTGCCTTCTATCCCATTTTGCAGTTCTCCAAAAGGAGACTGTCCACTTCATAAAATGTTAATAACTTTTGTTTGTTATCACCCAAGTTGTCTTGTTTAATCATTTTTAACAGTAGTCAAAAAGAAAGATCAATTTAAATGGACTATAGTACATGTAGTGTCCCCAAACTGGACTTGGGAGGAGAATAACTCGGAAGCTAGTTCATAATACAGATTCTTGGGCCCCACTCCAAAATCAGAATGCGGAGAGTGGGACCCTGGAAACCTAATTTTCTTCACAGCATCGGAGGTAGACTTGAAAGTGAATGGACAGGCATTCGAGAGCTCACTGGTGGCTACTTTCTAGAACCCCTCTTCAGATACTGCGGTAAAGGAAAGAAAGTCCTGGGCTGCTTATCAACCTTCACATATGCTGATACTGCCTGGGTCAGCACAGATAATTGAGAGTTGATCTATTAACTTTTGGAAATTACGTGGAAGAACATAACAGGCCCCATGAAAGAAAGGAAGATAGCATTCTTGTCTGGTAGGAGATTTATTTGTACCTTATGCGGGTTAGCAATGAAAATAAAGAAGAAAAAACATTGTTTAGCACAATGAGAGAAAGATCACAACCAGACAGCTGATGAAACAAGTTGCTATTGTACTTAGGCAATTTCAGTTTAATTTTTACCCCATAACCACTTAGATTATTTTATCTTTCTTGACTTCTCTTTTTTAAAAAATATGTTTTTATTAATTTGAGAGAGAAGGCAAGGAAGATTGAGAGAGAGAAAGAAAGATTGAGAAAGAGAGGGGGAGAGAGAGAGAGAGAGAGAGAGAGAGAGAGAGAGAGAGAGAGAGAGAGAGAGAGAGAAATATCGACGAGAGAAAAACATTGATCAGCTGCCTCCTGCACCACATTTCCTGGGGAGTGAGCCCACAACCCAGGCCTGAGCCCCGACCGGGAATCAAACTGCCGACCTCTTGGTGCATGGCATGACATTCAATCAACTGAGACACACTGTCCAGGGCTTGCCTTTTCTTCAAGTACACAGTATGTCTTCCCTTCTCTTTAAATCATCAGGCAGGTACACATTGAGGATGTTTGTGTGCTACATCTGCATTAAAAATAATGCTCTCATTATACACTTGCCTACTGTTAAAGGATAATTTTCATGAAAAACATAAAATCTTGACACTCACACCTTTATAAAATGACCATGTGTTAATGATTTTATTTAAGTCATTATTAATGAGGGAACTTGGCAGCTTTTACAGCTGGTCCCAACAACAAATATATTTATAGATCTGGAATATTGAAATAGACTTGCAAATTAAGGCAAACTGGATTTTTGTGTGTGTGCAGGTCCTTCCTCCTCATGATAGAAATCATTTGCATGTTCATAGACAAAAATAATTTTCATCAGTAGCTTATAACTTATTAAAAAATACTTCAAAAGCCCTGACTGGTTTGGTTCAGTGGATAAAGCATTGGCCTGTGGGCTCAAGGGTTCCAGGTTCGATTCCAGGCAAGGGCACGTACCTTGGTTGCGGGCACATCCCCAGTGGGGAGTGTGCAGGAGGCAGCTGATCAATGTTTCTCTCTCATCAAGGTTTCTGACTCTCTATCCCTCTCCCTTCCTCTCTGTGAAAAATCAATAAAATATATTTAAAAAAATACTTCAAAAGCAATGAAAGGCTAGAACCAGATAAACTGGAAGGATGTGCCTAAACTATGCAAAGTTTTCCATTGAAGCACAAATGTTTCTCTACACTATTAAAGAAAACATAACAGCTTTCCACTGCTACTAAATCCTAACTTGTCTGCAAGATTTTCTAATCTCTTCTTAAACTCATTTGCTTTATGCTATCCCCTTGATTTATCGTGTCCTCTTTTATGGCTTCCAATTTCTAAAAAAACCTCTCATTTTGATGACTTTAATTAGATTATAAAATGGGTACATATTCATTTTTGAAATTTTGTAAAATAAAGAAAAAATGTAAATAACAGTGTGAAAATCATCAACAACCCTACCACGTCTGGGTGAGGAGATACATTGATACTATGAATAGTCAAGGGAATTTGAAGGCTTTTTCACTTATTGTTTTATGGCTATCAACACCTAATTTGTTAATGATTCTGTGCACCTACCAGATGAAGATTTTTGCCTTTGTTATGGCCTGGGTTTTAGAAAGTCAGAACCTGCCAATTTAGTGTGTTCTTTTTTTCACTTCCATCAATATTTCTGCCATGCAGACTCATTCCTTGTGCTCAGTCCTAACGAAGAAGAACATCCTTATTCTTCTAAAGCCACCAATCAGTGGCATTCCCATGTGGCTTTCAGTGAAACTGCAGCTGAGCTTCTATATAAGGCTATCTAAGGCATTTGGAAAATTAGGTATATAGAACGAGTGTTTCACCAGTTGCTTTGGTTTGGAAAGAATAGATCAATACAGGGGTTTTACATCAAGCTGTAACTGCTGCTCAGAGTCCTGCACTATGTCCAATATGTCTTCATTACTCTAAGGTGCCAGTTGCTAGTCAATGCCATGATTTAAATATATATATTTAAATATATATTTAGAAACATCGATGAGAGAGATACATCAATCAGCTGCCTCCTGCATGCCCCCCACTGGGGATGTGCCCTTCACCAGAATCAAACCTGGGAACCTTGAGTCTGCAAGCCGATGCTCTATCCACTGAACCAAACGAGTCAGGGCCAATTCCATGATCTTAATATATATATATATATATTAATTTCAGAGAGGAAGGGAGTGGGAGAGAGAGATAGAGACATCAATGATGAGAGAATCATTGATTAGCTGTCTTATGCACAGTCCTCACTGGGGATCCAGCCTGCAACCCGTGCACATGCCCTGACTGGGAATCGAACTGTGACCTCCTGCTTCATAGGTTGACACTCAACCACTGAGCCATGCCAGCCGGGCAATGCCATGATCTCTCATCTTCAGATCCAGAACAGATGCCATGGGCCAGTGGCCTTCCTAGATTCACTTCTTCAAGACTTTCTATGTACAGTCTAATAGCAACAAAGCTGGAGAGACCCCCCACCATCCCCAAATACAGGAGCCAGTGGCACATTGATTGCCAACACATGAATACACATGAGACACATGATTAGCCCTTGTTCATTGTCACATGTATGTGTTCACATTAAACATTTAACAACCAAGTCTCTCAAAACAAAAGCCTTAATTTTCAGCATTTGGCAATTTCTATGGTGTGAATATTCCCACTGTGGCTGATTTTAAGCTACTGCCACTGAATATGGATTTGGGAAGAGATCATGCTCCTGTCATCCTCACCCCCACAGAGAGGCTTGTGCACGGAGGATCCTAAGCTAGAGACAGCTTCAGAGAGAACCATATTAAGGGCAGCTGGCTGAGGATGATCTCATCAAAGGACTCACAAGCTTTGTTTTGTTAACTGAGCATTAGTCAACACATTCCCACTTCCTCCTTCTCCCTATGGAGCCAGGCTGAGATGATCTTGTGCAGGTATTCTGGCCTAGGTATATGATGACTCAAGTGTCCCAGAGCCCATCTCCCTCCACACCACTCACCACAAGCAACAGATCTCTGATGTATAGTAAACACAAGTTGAATAGAAAAACTCTGCTCCAAGGGCCCCACTGTGGTCTGGAGCCTCTGAAAAAAAAGTGTGCTATCCCACTAGGCATAAAATATGGTATGGGGTTCAGATCTTCTTTGTTGAGGGCCAGGGGGGCCTTCACTGTGCAGGTTCGAAGAGACATCTCAAAAAGCTGGGTATTTTTTTTTTACAGCTTTATAAAGATACTAGAGGCCCGGTGCACAAAAAGTTGTGCACTCAGGGGGGTCCCTCAGCCTGGCCTGTGCCCTCTCACAGTCTGGGATCCCTCAGGGGATGTCCACCTGCTGGCATGCCTGGCCAGCCTGGGTGAGGGGCTGGGGCCATTTAAGTAGGGTTTGGGTCCCTACTCGGGTGCCTGGCTGGAAACAGGTATCTGGGATTTATTTAACTTCTATAATTGAAACTTTGTAGCCTTGAGTAGAGCTCAGGGACCATGGGGCCCTGGCTTCCGCCATTGCCCAGGGAAACTCCAGCTCCATGGCCACCGCCATCTTAGTTGAGTTAATTTGCATATTTGCTCCTGATTAGTTGGTGGGTGTGGCTGGTGGGCATGGCTGGTGGGTGTAACGGAGTGAGGGTCAATTTGCATATTACTCTTTTATTAGATTACTTTGCAAATCATAAAATTCACTCATTTTAAATATACAATTCAATAGTTGTTTTTGTTCTTGTTTTATTATTTTTTAAGTTAAGAGTTGCACAGACTATCACCACAATTTAATTTTAGGACAATTTTATCATCCCAAATAGAAACCCCATACCCATACAAAGTCAATCCCATTTCCTCTACCCTCCTCTCTCATTTCTAAGCAACCATTTTCTGTCTCTATAGATTAGCCTATTCTGGAAATTTGATATAAATGGGATCATACATATATGGCCTCTTGCATCTGGCTTTTCTCACCTACCTTAATGTTGTTAAGGTTCATTTATGTTGCAGCATGTATCATTACTTTATTACTTATTCTTTTGATTGCTGAATAATATCACAATTTCAATTTATTCAAATGCTGATGAACATTTGAATTTTTTTCCACTCTTTGACTATAAGAAATAATGCCAGTTTGAGCATTTGTGTACAAGTTTTTGTGTGGACTTATTTCTTTCTTTCTATCTATCTATCTATCTATCTATCATCTATTTATTTAAGGTATACCCTAAGGTACAAGGATTGAAATTATTAGGTCTTAAGCTGCATTTATATCTATCTGAGTTGAACCAAAATTGCCAGTGAAAGGATCTCACAAAATGATACAAATATGAGATTAGTGATGTTGCCTCATCAATATCAGTTCCCAATCTCCTCTCCCTCCATCTATATATATCCCTCTACTGTCCCCTCCTCTCTCACTGTTTCTCCTGCCCAACCGTGCAAGAGTTGTTGCATCTCCAGAATCTCACACCTAGCACTTGTTTTAAAGAATGGTGTATTCCTTGGGAGAGTCTGATGTCTTTTCACCTGTTCTCTATTTTCCCTGCCCCAAATCACGTTATTGTAGATAAACTGAACCACCTGCTGGGAAGAAGAAACCCCCCCTGTACCCTTCTTGAGTTCTTATAGCTGGACTAATGAGAAAATTGACAGAAGAAGATCACATTAGCAGGAGAAAGTCCAATTCAATATGTGCACATGGGAGATCATGTGCGGTGCTCTCAGAAATAATGAACCAGCCAGCTTTTTATACTTTTTGGACAATACATTTGTGAAGAAATTATAGGGCAAAGTAGGTTTGGGAGCTCATTTGTGAGAAATCTAAACAAAAGTTTGGGCTTGGGTAGTAGATGAGTAAAGGAGTAACAGAGTTTGTTCATGTGAGCTTTTTGGCCCTGGATTCTTTCACTGTAGTGATAAGGGTACCTCTCTCAACCCTCCTGGAGTAAGGAGGGCCCTTTCTCAAGGAAGATTTATTTCCTGCATTCAAGGAGACAAGGGAAGGTCTACATTTCCTTTTGGTACTGACTGTTTTTCAAGTTACTTCAATTCAGGTTCTCATATGCCATTGTGGGATATTCTGGGGCAGTTTGCCTGGGCCCTGACACTGCCATAGTCCATGGAGTGGGTGGTGACAAGACTCTACCTTAAGCTACCTTCCTACAGAGTGTCTTAGATTTAAGGAATCTTAGAGAAAAATTGGAGGAGCTCGTATAGCCAGAAGCTACTGAATGTACTTCCTCAGAGCGGGAAGGCAATCCCTGTCCTGGCTTTTCTTGCCTTTGAGGCAACTGTCTTATTCTTTTTCCACTAGAAGAATAATGAATGTTATTGACTTTTAAAGAAGATTCACTGTTGAAATAATAAATCTTTACGAATATCATATAGTTTTGTATTATCCTTTTTATTGGTTTAATGATATAACATAAGCATTTTCCAATCATGAGTAATTCTTGAAAAGCATAATTTCAATAGCCGTATACCATTCCCATGTATCACTATACCATAATTTATTTAACAATTTTTCTATTTGGGAGGCATTCAGAATTTTTCACTGTTATAAGGTGTACTGAGACATATTTTGCTACATTTTAAATGCCTTTGGCTAGATTTTTATTAGGGAATTTGTTAGGTCAAAGGATGTGAATATTTGGAAAGATTATATTACTGATTCAAAGGCCAGATTTAACTCTACATATACCATCAAGCCTTCTCTCACCACTGCAGCCCAGTGAGCTTCTTTCTCTGAACCAATTGTACTTGCTCTGTTTCCACACAGAAATTTCATTTAGTCTTTTTCTAATCATTTCTTTTCTTTTGTTTTTCCCCATTCATGGTTAAACTGCAAATTTTACAGGAATGAAAACCGTGCCCTTTATTTTATTTGAATTCTTTGCCATATTTTCTTTTACTTGCATGAAAAACAGGCATAGTGGTCTCAATTTATATGAAAAGCAAGCATTTCAAAGGACAAGTGGCACTTTTCTAAGCATAGGAATTATGAATGTGTTGACATTATAACTCCCTTAACCTTCTAAGTTTGATAGCCCTGTTTTCTTCAATTACTAGATTTGCATATTCTAATAATTGTAGAAAAGCTCAGATTTTGTTACAAGTACTTTTTCTATAGCCTATGACCTTTTGTACTAGAATTAGTAGAATAGATCTAGCTAATTCTTCCTGCAGCTAAAACATACACCGTTCCTAATATCTGGAGCCCTTTCCATTAACCCTATGAAAGGGTCAAAAGAGTAGACAATAGATAGAATAAGCCCCATATTGACTGTAGTCCTTGATTTACTGAACAGTGAAACATGAGATTATTTTTTCAGTCAAGCATAATATAAAGATCAGAGACCTAGAATTGAGGAAACGTGGATTTTGGTCTCAATTGTGAACTGAGTTGAGAGTTAGCATCATTAGGCCTTAGTTTCTTTACTTATTATGGTAGGCAGAATAATGATCCTCAAAGACATGTACATCCTAATTTTCCGAGCCTGTAAATATGTTACATGGCAAAGGGGATTTTGCAGATGTAATTAAGTTAAGGATCTAGAGGTGGGAAGAGTAGCCTGGATTAACCAAGTGTGTCTAATATAATGACAAAGGTCCATGAAAGGGGAAGAAAGCAGAAGAATCAGAGGAAGTTGGACTTGGAAGATGAAAAAACGGGCTCCTGAGCCAAAAATGCAGGCAGTGTCCAGAAGCTGGAAAAGGCAAGGAAGAGAATTCTCCCCTAGATCCCCCAGAAACAAACACAGCCCTGCCAACTCCTTGTTTTTAGCCACTTCAGACTTTTGATATACAGAATTGTAAGACAATAAATGTATGTTGGGCTTAGCCACTAAATTTCTAGTAATTTATTGCAGCAGCAATAGAAAATGAATACATCTGTAAGAGGATAGGATGAATGATACAACTATGGCAGGCCTGTCAGATGTGAAAAATAATTTCACATCTCCTTCAGCAGTATTTAGATATCTATGAGAATGGGGCAGTCATTATTAGAAATATTGAGTTAGTCCCCAAACATATGAAATAGTATTTACTATCCAACTGCACTAAAGGAAAATAATGCAAAGGCTATAAAAATACTTATATTTAAGGGGTGATTACTTGATCAGGTTATTTAACTCCCTAGTTTGCAGATAAGGACATTGAGGCCTAGGATAGCTCACTGACTTGCCCAAGATTACAAAGATGAAGCAGGATTCAAATCTAGGCAATATAACTTTAAAATCCAAGCTCACTATACTCACCGTACTGTATGCCTCCCTGACTAGTGTAAGTGTGTGTTGACAGGGAAGTTGTCATTTTTTTTTAATCTTCACCTGAGGATATGTTTTTATTGATTTTATTATTTTATTTTATTTTGTTTTGTTTTATTTTATTTTATTTATTTTTAGAAAGAGAGGAAGGGAGGGAGAGAGAGAGGGAGAGACAGACAGAGAGAAACATTGATGATAGAGAAATGTTGGTTGACTGCCTCCATATGCACCCCAACTGGAGATTGCACCGTAACCTAGGTATATGCCATTATCAGGTATTGAACCTGCAACCTTTTGGCGTACAGGACGATGCTCCAACCAACTGAGCCACAAGGCTAGGGTGACAAGGAATATTTTAATAAGGAAAAGGCCTGGAAGATTTATTGGGGGCCCCTGGCATTCATTTAGGAGATTTTTTTATGGTCCCCAAAGTCAAAATCCTACCCATTTTCTTACAGATTTTGAGCCAATTGTGAAGTGTGCAAAGGAGTCAGATTGAAATAAAAATAGCCCCCAAAGTGCTTGTAAATCTGACTGGCTTCAATTTACAGTTGCAATTTGGCTTTTTAACTCCAGCCCCCAGAACTTGACTTTTTCACCAAACAGCAGAACCAAGAAGTCTGACATGTCCCTAAATTTCACCAATCAGACTAGGGATACCTCACTCCAAGAGGAGTGTAAATAATTCCTATTAGATAAATATATTTCTGGTATTCACCCAACTTGTTCTAGCAAAGTGTCATAATTTTCCCAATCCTCTCCTCTACTTCAACATTTGGATTTTTCTGAGGTTGATAATTTTTTGAGCTAAAATTTGTTTTAGCAATATTCAAATTATCTGTTCAGAGGTATAAACTTTACTTATTTATCAATCTAACATTACACTTCTTGTCTCTCCTCTTTGCTTAGGAAATATTGGTAAATACATTTGAGAAGTTTTCTTCTTTCCTGAACACTGAAGCAAATAATTCTTTTCAAAATGTAGCAGTTGCCATCAACTACTATAATTTTATGGCCAATAATAACACTTGCTATTTTGTATATTAAGATAAGGATAATCAAACTCGTGACTCAAGTCATAAACAGATTGGCACGAGAGTCAGAAATTTGGTTTTAATGTCTCATGTTCAGAATGCCTATAATTAAGGCTATAATTTGCTTCAGTTTGGGATTGAATAGAATTGAGGAAGTTAGAAAGAGAGCCACTATTCATGGTGTTATTGTGAACAAAATACACCTGTAGGAAAAAATGTAGAATTCTTCAAGAACACACATCCCTAGACATTAGGCTGGCCAAGCCCATTCTCTGCTTCTGTATTCTGCAGACTATTTTTCAAGATATTGAAAGCTATCATTCCAAGGCAGTAACTGTTTATTTACTTGAAATGATGCAACAGGTCCTGGATGTTCTCTGAAGTTGGAACCCACATTTGAATCATAATTTTTCTTACATCTCAGAAAACCTGCTGTGTTTATTACCAGCCCTTTATGCAATTTTTCCAATTCTTTACCTGTAGTGATTTCAAAGTCAGTAGGTATTTAAAAATTTCTTTATGAAAGGTTGGTCTGTGTGTGGAAAGAGATTTAACTTTCTATGTTATGCGTTTTAGCTCTCAATGCAACCCTATTCTATTTTCAGTTCCAGGTTAACCTTGTAGTTAAGGCTTATTATTAAGCAATTTTTTTCTTGATTAAATGAACTTCTTTGTGATCACAGGGATCATACAAGCTCCCTATTATCACCCTAAATAAAACCTTAAGATATTATTGAACAGAACACTGAACTGGAAGTGAAGAAAAAGGATTCTTGTTCCTGTTATGAGTAAGGTCAAGACTGATCTTACCTGTAATATAGAGAGAAATAATCTTCCAAGGAATGTAGTCTAGATGGGTTGAATTTCCTGCATTGAAAAGCAATGTCATGTGTTAGTACAAAGCATTTATGAATGTAGAGTATTTTTGGTATTTGAGCTAAATCATTTCATTACCAAATCACTTGAATAATTCTTCTGCACAAATTGTTAGGTGTTATGTTTACCAAATATATCACACAGATGATGGAAAGAATAAAAAATTTTATTACTTAGCAAGCTTCCACAGAAATGCATTGGTCATATTTAATTTTCTTCTAACTTAATCCTTCTATGATTAACAAAATGAGTAAATTACATTGATATCTTTATTGTGCTGTTTCTGAATGCACTGATTTAATTTGTGTCTTCTTTCAGTACTTCATATAACCTTGAATATGTGAATATTTTGTGTTCTTTTGCCTTTTCTTTACATATTATATTATTAGGGGCCCGGTGCACAAAAATTTGTGCACTCGGGAGGTCTATCAGCCTGACCCGTGCCCCCTCGCAGTCTGGGATCCCTCTAGGGATGTCCACCTGCTGGTGTGCCTGGTCAGCCTGGGTGAGGGGCTGATGGCTGTTTGCAGGCTGGCCAAGCCCCGCAGTGTGGATCCTCACCCCAATGGGGTGTGGCCAGCCTGGGTGATGGGCTGAGGGCTGTCTTCAGGCGCCCAAAGTCCCTTCAGGTTTTCAGTCCCTACTGGGGTACCTGGCCAGCCTGGGTGAGGGGCTGAGGGCTGTTTGCATGCTGGCCAAGCCCCCCAGTAACGTCCCTCACCCTATTGGGTTGTGGCCAGTGTGGGTGATGGGCTCAGGGGCACTTTCAGGTTGCTCACAGCTTCCATTGACTCAATGTCCCAGCAAGGCTGGCTGGACACAGGTTCTGGGGTTTGTTTATCTTCTATAATTGATACACTGTTCCTTTAAGCTGGCCTAGTAACAAAACCTCCTCTCTGCTTCAGCTCTGGCTTCTATAATGAAACAATGTTTAATTAGAAGTCAGATAGGGCCTGCTGTTTACTTTAGCTCCTGGGATTGAGACATTTGTTGCAAATATGATGTTCCCTGGAGCGGAGAGGCGCCCAGGCGGCCCACAAACAGTTTCACTCCTACTGCAATGGACGCTGCCATTTACTCAGGTCCCTGAGTGTCGGCCTCCATGTTGGCTGGGTTAATTTGCATACAGTCGCTCTGATTGGCTGGTGGGCATGACTTAGGCATCCCGAAGAAATGGTTAATTTTAATATTACGCTTTTATTAGTTAGGACTTTTAAAGAGAGAACAATTGAATATATCCTGTAAAATAAAGAAGTAATATGCAAATTGACCATCACTCCAACACACAAGATGGCCAACCCCACGTGGGCAAAGATGGCTGTCCCCATGGGGACACAAGATGGCTGCCAAAAGATGGCCAGCAGGGGAGGGCAGTTGGGATGGACCAGGCCAGCAGGGGAAGGCAGTTGAGGGTGATCAGGCCTGCAGGTGAGGGCAGTTTTAGGTGACCAGGCCAGCAGGGGAGAGTAGTTAGGTGGGATCAGGCCATCAAGGGAGGGCAGTTAGGGGCAATCAAGCCAGCAGGGGAGCAGTTAGGCATCAATCAGGCTAGCAGGGGAATGGTTAGAGGTGATCAGGCTGGCAGGCAGGCGAGCAGTTGGGAGCCAGCTGTCCTGGATTATGAGAGGGACGTCTGACTGCCTGTTTAGTCTCCTCACTCCCCATGCACGAATTTCATGCACCAGGCCTCTAGTGTAGATATAAAACTCTAATATACAAGTAGATCGAATGGTGGAACAATTGAAAAACTGGCTCCTATGATGTGCGCTGACCACCAGAGGGAGCACGCGGAGCATGGTGGGCATTGGCAGCAGGCAGCAGAGTGTGGAACCTGGTGGGTGTTGGCTGTGGCAGAATGGTGGAGCAAGTGATCAGGGGTACCAGACCAAGGTGGGGCACTGGTCATTGTTATCTGGGCAAGCCTCTGGTGGTTACTGAAAATTCTTTGCTCCTGCAAACCACAGTCCCACCTGTTGCTTGCACCTGCTGCTGGCTCTGGAGCCGCCACTTGCACATGCTACCACTGCCCGACACTGACACCAATCACTCGGCATCATCAGTGGGTGCAAGCAGTGTGTGATGGCCCCATGGCCCCTCAGGGCTTCTTCACCTCCCCCTGCTCCTGAGGGGCAATCAGGGCAGCAGTTGCCTCTCACATCTACTGATGACACTGGCCCCAATCACTCCATGCCATCAGAGGGTGTGAGCAGTGCTGGCTCCATTAGCATGTGGGAGTGGTGGTGGAGGAAGCAGGGCTGCCAGCAGAAAGGGGACCAGGGGGTGGGGAGGATGGAACAAGATCTGTCCCTCTGCTCACTGCAGTCTGATGGCCCACAGTTCCTTTCAGGGTGCACAAATTCATGCACTGGTCCCCTAGTATTTTTTATAATTTTTAAATTTGCAATTATAGTTAGTGTACAATATTTATTAGTCTCAGGTATACAACCTAGTGATTAGACATTTATATATCATGAAGTGAACACCTTGATAAATCTCATACCTAACACTGTATATAGTTATTACAATATTATCAACTATATTCCTACGCTGTAATTTATATCCCCATTACAATTCTGTAACTACCAATTTGTACTTCTTCATCTCTTTACCTTTTTCAGCCATTCCACTAACCATTTCTACCTGGCAACCATCAAAATAATCTCTGTATTTGTGAGTCTTTTTCTGTTCTGCTTTTATGTGTATTTTGTCTTTTAGATTTCACATATAAGTGAAATCATATGGCTTTTTTCTTTCTCTATCTGAGTTATTTCACCCAGCACTTTATATTGTGACCAGAGGCAAATTGATATAACTTTAATACATATAAAACCTTTGAACATGTTTATTTTTATCCCTATAATTCATCCATCACTTTCTGAATTCAGTGTCTTCCAAAAAGAACCTGAAACAAACACACTACCAGTAAAGCAAGGTTGGGCACTGAGATTTTTAATTTAGTTCCTTTGATAGGTGAAATCACATGTAACCAGAAATTGCTAGTAGTTATTCAGCTGTAACTACAGATGAGACCAGGGAGATTTTCTTGCCAACACTGGCATTCACTTGCTTTGAGATTTTTCTTGCACTTCTTTTTTTCTCAGCTTACAATAGATGGCCTAGTTGTTTTAGATGGATTACACATGTTTCTGAGCAAATTGAATACATTGAATACCTTCCCGCCCCGGCTGGTTTGGCTTAGTGTATAGAGTGTTGGACTGTGGACCAAAGAATACCAGATTCGATTCCAGGTCAGGGCACATGTCCAGGTTGCGGGCTTTATCCCCAGTTGGGGGCGAGCGGGAGGCAGCCGATCAGTGATTCTCTCTCATCATGGATGTTTCTATCTCTCTCTCCCTCTCCCTTCATCTCTGAAACCAATAAAACTATATTGGGGGGGGGGGGGAAAGCCTTCCCAACATGCATGTGGAATTTGTGAGGTGCCAAGCTATTTACTGTTTCTAGAAAGCATAAATCTCTAAGGCATAGTTGGACAATTCCTGTCTTCTTAGTCTCTTGGCCATGCTCAGGGTTCATGGTTTCTGTTTGTTTTGTTTGTAGCTGCTCAATGGATTGATCTCTTCATTAGGCAGAGCCACCTGGAGGCTGAGGAACGTGGTTTCTGCAGCCCTTGACTATATCCTAGCTCTCAGCCAGCAGCCCCAGAAGAGCTGTGACCTTTCTCTCTCCATTCACTGCGGATGTGATAATCCTTCTTTTTCTTCTCATTAAAAGCAGTGAGTCTCCTGCCCACACACATATACATGAAAATTTTTTTTCAGGAAATATAAGAAATCAAAGAATCTACAAGGCAATCAGCAATCTGTAATAATCATTTGCCTGTCCTGGTTTTTATTTGTTTAAAATATTGCATATTTATTTAAATCCCAGTTTCTCATTTAGTCAGTTACTATAATCCCCTTTCTCATTAATCTTGTATGCTTCTATATGTTCTTTTCTCTAACTCCTTTTTTTTAAATCTATGAAGACTGTTATCTTTATTTTTCTTGAGTCTAAATATGTCAAAAGCTGGCAATTTGTCCTACATCTGACTATTCTAATTGCCACTTTCTAAACTCTTCTCCTTGGTATCTTTTTAAAAAAACATAAAATTGGTGCTAGAGTCCTTTTCTATCCACCACTAGGAAGATTTCCATTAAAACACAACATCCTTCAATATACTCATAGGTGTTCAGTCATATGTTACTTAACACCATGCTCATCTTGGTGGCATACATATTGAGCCAAAAAGCAATCATGTTCTAAAGCCATAAAAACCTTCCAGTCCTGTCTCCCCTACTTAATGCTGCCAGTCTCTACCTGGATAGTTAAAATCTCTTACTACTTCCACTCTGGCCTTTTTACAAGCCTTTTTTATGTGCTTAAGTCATTTCACAGTCCACTTCCTTCTTGTCTGGTGGTCTACAACATATGGTATTCTAATAGCTAGCTTACTAAAATCCATCCCAACACATTCAACTTCAAGTTCTAACGTCCCTGCACTATTACTAGGCTCTTGTCTATTCACTATTATTCTAATAACTAGGGGCCCGGTGCATGAAATTTGTGCACAGGGGAGGGTGGGGGTCCCTCAGCCCAGCCTGCCCCCTCTCACAGCCTGGGACCCCATCAGTGTATGTCCTACTGATGGTCACAATCTGGCAGACGCCTTGTATGTGTGTGTCCGCTGGGGGCCTGCCCAGAGCTGCACTGTGGAGGCTCAGAGCAGGTGCCCCTTGTGTGTGTCCCCACTGGGGGCCTGCCCCCAGCCGCATCATAGGCTCAGAGCAGTCGCCGTGTGTGTGTGTGTGTGTGTGTGTGTGTGTGTCTGTCTGTCTGCTGGGGGCCTGCCCCCAGACACACCGTGGAGGCTTGGAGCAGGACCCCTCTGTATTGATGTGTCAGGCACCTGGCTTGACCAGCATGTTGTTCTCTCACTTGAGATGTGGTCAAGGCTGTGTGCTGTCTGCCTGACACACTTGCCTGCTCACTGATCACCAGGGTGGCCTCAGGGAGTAGGCCCCACTGGGGGCTGCCTGGGACCCCCTCCAGCATTCGCTCGCTCCTCTGCTCCCATCGCTGTGGCAGTGGCAAAGGGAAGCAGATCCCGCTAGGGGCAGACCGGAATGCCCAAGCATTTGCTCCCCTGCTCTGATCACTGTGGTGATGTTGGCAATGGTCCCGCTGAAAGCTGCCCGGGGCCCCCGCGCCTTTGTTCCCATGCTTTGATTGCCCTGGAGGAGACAAGGGGAAGCAGGTCCCTCTGGGAGCTGCCTGGGGGGCTCGCACATTTGTTCCCCTGCTCCCATCACCATGGCGGTGGCAGGAACGGTCCTGTTGGGGGCTGCCTGGGAGGCCCATGCATTTGCTACCTTACTCCCATCACCATGGTGGTGGCAGGAATGGTCCCCCTGGGTACTGCCCAGGGGCCCCCTGCATGTTTTCTCCCTTGCTTTGATCACCATGGCGGCAGTGGAAACGGTCCCGCTGGGGGCTGTCCAGGCCTCTAGAGCGTTTGCTCTCCTGGTCCCCGTGACTATGCTGCCATGTAGGTAATGGGTTGTCGAGGTCATGCCTGTGGGAATCACGTTGCTAAGGTGACGCCGCCACCAGTGTCCTGCCCTACCA